>OX578145.1:41359789-41469789 GCA_951213105.1 Amaurobius ferox | reverse complement strand
CGTTATTTGAAACGGTTTGAAACAAATGATAAGTATAAAATTGAATTTAAGATAGTGGAGAACTTCCTTAAGTTTGTGCCCCTGACTGAAACTACAGGTCGAGCAATTGCAGATGCTATTCTTAAAGGCCTTGCAGACTGCAACATTGATACGTCTTTCCTCCGTGGACAAGGGTTCGATGGAGCTTCTGCAATGAGTGGAGAGTACAATGGCGCCCAAGCAATTATATATGAGCAACACCCCAAAGCCCCCTACGTTCATTGTGCATCACACTGTTTGAACTTAGCCATAACTTATTCATCTAGAGTTCCGGATATCCGAAACAGCTTTGGAATAATAGGGAAAATCTCTAGTTTTTTCAACACACCAAAACGAAACCTTGTTCTCACCAGCAAAATTAATGCAGCTAATCAGGGAGAGACAGAAATCAGTGCCAAAAAACTGAAGAAATTATGCCCTACTCGTTGGGTGGAGAGACATGATGCCGTCACAGTTATGGTTTCATTGTTTGATCAAGTAATCGAGGCTCTGGAGGAGATTACTACCTAGAATGACAAGGAGACATCAACAGAGGCTCATACCTTGTTATGTTCAATGTTAACATCACAGTTTGTCATAGCACTTCTTTCAGCTGACAGATTACTCAGCTACAGTGTTCGTCTGAGTGAAAAGCTGCAGGAAGTTAACCTTGATCTGGCAACTGCTGTGAGTGACGTAGAAGACGTTTTGAAAGCTATATCTATAATTCGAGAGAACGCAGAGAACGAGTTTCACCATCTGTTTGAACAAGCTGTTAAGAAGCTGGAACAGCATGGAGAAAACATTACTCTACCACGCCGTGCCACCAGACAAATTTATAGATCAAATTTCAACGTACAGACTCCTGAAGAATACTACAGACTTTCTATTTTCATTCCATGGATTGATAATTTCATCACTCACCTCCATGAAAAATTTCTCAAACATAAGGAATTTCTACAAAGTTTTGCATCTGTCATTCCGAATGGAAGGCAGCCGACACTGGAAGAAAACGAGAGATTTGTTGCCTTATCAAGGAAATTTGCAGATGATTTAGGACCTAGATCAGATAATACTCTAAAAGCTGAACTACATCTGTGGTACATGAAGGTCTCTGCATTGAACAAGAAAACTAAAAGCCCAATCGAACTGCTTAACTTTTGTGACCAAAGGACTTTTCCAACTGTGTTTGAACTTTTAAAAGTGTATGCCACCCTCCCAGTATCAACAAGCAGTGCTGAGAGGTCATTCTCCACAATGAAGAGGTTGAAAACTTACTTGAGAAACAGTATGAGTGAAACCAGACTGAATGGACTGGCGTCAATGAACATTCACCGTGAAGTGGAAATTGATCCAGACCAGATAATTAATGCTCTGGCTACAAAGAAAAACAGGAGGCTGGACTTCGTTTTATAAATATGTATAGATCATAATTGAATAATATAACAATATGTAATCATGAGAGAGTGGTTGAAAACAAGTATACAGTATAAGCAGACCAGAACAAATAATTTTATCTTCATCTATTTCTTAATTTGTGTTGTTTTGTATAAATATCTACTACTACTTCTTCTAATCATTCAATTCTCTTGCACTGCACTAAAGAATTGTTAGTAATTTGATAAAAATAAATGTACAAAAAAAGACAACCGCCTTGTTAATTGATATGGCCTCTGATCATTTTTTCTCGGAAAATTTATCGAGGAGTCATCCTCTTTCATAAAAATTTTGTGCACCAATGGCCCCCCCCTTAGGAATATTCTGGGTGCGCCACTGGTGTCCATCCATTGACTTTTCTTCGCGCGCCATCTTTTTCGTTTTGTGAGCTATTTTCCTTAGTAGCAATTAAATTTAGGAGAAATAGTTCGAGAGATGAAAAATAGATGGTGATGTGTCTCCATTTAATTGCAAATTTTGATTTCCGCCATACAACGAATATAGTATTCAGATACGCTCTTATCTATCTTTTGTCTGAAAGGCTTGGCGATGCATTTAGTAAACTTGATTAATAATCTAACAAAATATCACCAACTTGACAATTTTTAACCCCAGAATGTAGAAAATTTTGTCAAAATCGCAAAACTGTCGCCAAGTTAACGAAAATGATACCAAATGGATGAATTAATTATTCAAATATTTTAATATATAGACTTATTGAGAATTCTATCAATATTGATAATTGTCAATTCAGACCTGCTTGAAATGTATTGGGTATTTGGAAATATTTTTGTTGTTATCCGAAAAGTCTCCTAATATACAATTGAACGTTAAAAACTCTGTGTCGTGTATCTTATCCATCATTTTTTCACTGTGAAAGAAGCAAATTCATTGCATTATATAAGAAAAGTTATGTGGTGCCAACATCAGATTTTTTATATACCAAAATTAAATTAGTTCATTCGCTATACTTATTCGCTATACTTATTCCCTATAGGTATTAACGAATTTCCCTTAAAACGAATAAAATAAAACTGCCTTTGAGTTTCATACTAAACAGATTTTATTGTATTATAAAACTATAACAAGTCCTCTACAAATAACATGCAGCACAAAAATATTAGAATCGACTGGTTTCGAGGACAAAAAACAGCTTTCTCCGTCAGGTTACACAAAAGTGCAACTTTTACACGCGAGAGCAAGATTGGCGATTGATGTAAAAACAGCAAACATTATTAATGCATGAACAGGGTGCTGCATGAACGGCAAGCGAAGGAAATAAAAGGTAAAATACCATGAGAAAGGCAAAGAGGTGGGACATAATGAATGAACGGTAAAATACCGAAGAAGAATATGATCATCCAACAAAAGATTCAGAGCAGTGGTCAGTGAGTTAAGCTAAGAACATAAGATACAAATGCAATTAAAAAATGGCAATTAACCGGTTTCGGAAACTACATGAATCGTCCAAACCAGTGGTAAAAATAAAAGTATAAAGTATGTTTTATTATTGGTTAAGTCAACTCATGTAGCTTCCGGTTAGTAGACATTTTTAATTGGTGTCACGAGTGAAGACTGCGCTCCTGATGAAGAAAGTTCTGACGTGTCCTGAAGGTCCTTGTGTGTCCTGACGAAGAAGATTTTTTTTCCTTACAAAACCGGTTGATAATTTTATTTTTTGCTTTGTGTGCTGATTTTAACAAATTTAACTGTAACAAAAAACTCTATAACAAAAAAATCGACGCACCAAAAAGGAGTTGTCCGATTGTGATAAAAATTGGTGGATGTGAAGAACATACATAGAAAAAGAAACGATTAGAATTTCAGAACAATTTTCTGATTTAGAGTTTGACTGTATACAAAGGAAGTCAATAAAGCGTTGGTCCACCTATGGCCTGGATGCAAGATGTCACCCGGCCTGGCATAGACTGATAAAGTTTACGGATGGTGTCCTGTGGAATGTCTTGTCAAATTGTCTCCAACTGTCGGGTTAAATCGTCAACATTCCGGGATGGTTGCAATCGCCCTCCCATAACGTCCCAAATGTGCTCTATGAGAGACAGATCAGGAGACCTAGCTGGCCAAGGAAGTGTTGGGCAAGGCAATTCATAGAAACACGTGCCGTGTGCGGTCGGGCATTATCTTGTTCGATTGTCTTCGATTCGTCCAACCAGCCTCCTTCAATCCGATGATAGCACGACCTCTTTCAAACTCTGACATATGCTCGTAATGAGCACGAATCTTTCGGCAAGGCATTGTTATAGTCATCGTAAGATATCAACAGTCGAAATGCAACAGTTATTTGGCCACAAATTCAGAATCGCTCCTTATATACACCTGCTGAATGCGCAGTTCCTATGCGCTAAAGCTCCCACTATTTATTCATTGGACACCAAATTTTATTCATTTGCACGTTCTCTCAAAATGTCTTTGCATACGAAATTTAATTACAATCGGACAACTCCATCTTGGTGCATCGATTTTTTGTTATAGAGTATATTTCAGTTTAATTATTTTAGCAGAAATTTCAGCTGTACATAAACCGATTATTTTGTTTATCCGTATAAAGAGGGATTTCAAAAGAAGATTTATATAAAAGGGTTACACTTCGAAACATGAACTTAAAATGTTTCGCTTGGAATATAGAAACATATTCAGCGATAACTATTACAAAACATTAAAATATTTTTATAAAAATCTAGTTGTCACAAGAAGGGAGTATATTGAAAGTCCTTTTATATTCTTACAATTTTCTCGAGTTGTTTGATATTTGGAATTGAGTTGAGAAAATATTGTTGCTAGTACAACTCGCAAACACCTATTCATATTGAAGCATAAATATTTATATAAAATCCCCTGCCTGGAATTTGAAAGAAATATGTTTTATCAATTACGACATTGCTTTTGGACAAAATAAAAGGTACAGAAGCGGATAGCGTATACAAGCATGTAGAAACAAGCATATAAGAGTTAAAGCTTTCCACATTAGCAGGTACAAGACCCGCCTGTAGGGGGCATACCCAAAAGGGCTGTGGCTATGAACTTGGCTGTTGGAGCCTAGACAGGTATACATTTTCAAAAAGTTTGAAACCGGTTGCGTGGCGGTCTGAATTTGTTGTTTTCCATAGATGTTTGCAAAATTGTGACGAATAAAAAGTTTTCAGCAGCGATTGTAGATATCGGTTATTCTAAGCTGACGAATGTATAAAAAGTGCGAAACTGTTCAATGGATACTGTCATCTTCAATGGGAAGGTAATTTTAGTTTCTTGTTAGTTGTCGTATTAGTTGAAACTTAGGATATGCTTTGATGTCGACAAAGACTTATGATTTACAATATCTCAAAAATGGATGAGTTACCATTATATTAATTTTATTTCTCATGCCAAAATATTAATAGGGAACTCTATTCCTAAAATGCGAAATTGTAGACAAAATCAACAGAAGATTAAACTTTTTAGAAAGAAATATATTGCAGTTATTTAAATGAAAATTTTAAGTTGTACAAAAATATCTTTTTTTTTTTTTAATAAAAATAGCAGATAATTGCAAATTGAGAAATACTATATACAAAATATTTATAATTTACCTATAATTTTACTTTTCCTATGTACATAGTATGACATATAGGGAAATTATTGTAACGGGATCGAAAATTCGAATTCGAGTTTTCGACGAAAGAGCACGCATCAAGCATCACTGAACTCAAATCAATCGTTTCTAAGGTCATGTCTGCGCGTATCCGTGTGTGTGTATGTATCTCTATAACTAAATTTATAAATAATAGTAGTAATTAACGTATTTTAGAAATTTAGCTGGAACCGTTTTCGAGATATTGCACTTTTTTCAAGGATATTTATCACCAAAATCTCATAAATTACAAAAAGTATTAACTATTGTGAAGTATGATCACTTTTTATATTCAATATTATGAGATACATTTGTTAACATCATTCTCGGAGATCTAGTTCATTCCATTTACAAGCTAATATACTTTGCGTAATAGTTTTGTATTTTAACGCCCAACAATTCACCAATAGTTGTTTATTTTTGAAAAATGGTCATCTCACCGTTTATCTGTAACCCTTGGCGATAAAGTTGGTTAATTGGCTACTCGCTTAGCAAAATATTGTCTATTTGACGATATTCGCCCCCAGATGGACGAAAATATCGCAAAAATAACGCCAAATTGGTGAACTAAATAAAATATTTTAACATTTTTTATTGCGGATTCCATCAATACTGATAAATTGTTAATTTAGAGTTACGTGAAATATAAGTTTATTGAGTGCTTCAAAATTGTTTTACATGTTGTTATCCTGAAAAGTGTTAAATGTACAAATCAACATTGAAACATATTATGTCGTAAATCTATAGTTTACCTATCATATTATTCTTTGATTAATATTGTAGGTAAAAGTTTTTTCTTTGATTATTCCATCAGTTTAGGAATATTTAAAGAACTAAAAATCCCTTAATTATCGAGCACTTCCACTCTAGTTTGGTTTTGAAGTTATTCGATTCATATCAGCTTATAGTTCAAAGTAAAAATATTATATTTCAAAAATTCGAATTAGGGGTATATAATTTACCTATAATATTATTCTTTGATGAATATTGTAGGTAAAAAGTTGTCTTTGATTATTCCTTCAGTTAGGGAATAATTAAAGAACTCAAAATTACTTAATTATCGAGCACTTCCACTCTAGTTGATTTTGAGGTTATTCGATTCATCTCAACTTATAGTGCAACGTAAAAATTTTATATTTCAAAAATTCGAATTTGGGTGACAATACAAAAATATTTTCAAAAAACATACGCCACTTTGTCCCTCTAAAGCAGCAATCCATAATTTGATACCCTTTCTATGAGAACAATTAAAAGTGATTATCAACAGCTTTAATGTAGGTTGATGACCACCAGTCACTGAGACCGCGTGAAGCGCGGGTAAAATGACTAGTTCTGAGATTAAAAAAAACATAATTAACTGTTAAAAAAATTAAGCTTTCTAACTTGTAATAAGGTATTTAATGCTAAATAGTAAACGAGGTCTGCTTGATACTTTACTTAAATTATAAATTTTTCTTCGAAAACAAATATCAATAAGGACCGCATTATAGCTAAAAGCCCTTTTACCATTTCACTAGACACATTTTTTTGCCATTAAAAGCAAATAGTAATAAGATTGAATAGCCGGGGGGAATTTTATGTTTCCTGTCACTGTAGGATTAATTTCTTGAAAATCTTTGTCTCAAAGTGTGTTTGATTTTTACTGTCTCATACGATAGAATATGGTATACAGGAAGTATTGTTTTCACGAAAATTTTCGATTTTGAGCTATCGATGCCAACATATATTTTAGGACCTCCTGTATACAATTTTACTAATTTTAGAGAGATGTTTTTCTGTCTGTGGTCGATTTCTAGTGCACACTATAACCGCTACAAATATTAATGGTTTTCACAAAACGTTTCATATGGCTTTACTATCAAGAAATCTAGAATTAAGGAGAATTTTTTTTAATTCCATTGAAAACGAATTTGAAAGTTTATGTTCTTTTATATTTATTCGAAAATTTATATTTTTTTATATTTATTCGAAAGTTTATATTTATTAGAAAGTTTATATTTTTTAACTGGACAGTATAAGACAACATTTGACATAATTATGCACAAAAGGGGTGTTTTGTGACTCAATAATTATGAAACTCAGTTTTAATCATTGTAGTGAAAAATAGTAGCGATATAATTTTGGGGTTTGTAATATTATTAGCTTCCACGGGGAAGAAGGGGGGAGGATCACTAATGCTGTCACGTCATTGTCAAAGTTGGTATCAACCGAAAGATTTTCCAAACCCTTTGAAGTGAAGGGTAGCATGTTATAATTGTGATCATTTAGACCAACGATACAGATATTTTAAATTTTCCTTGCAAAATTAAAAAAAAGAAAAAAAATCATGACTACCTTGCAAAGCATCAGTCTATATTAAAAAACTTTAGACTATCTTAAAAAGCCTCATATTTGCTTAAAAGCCTCAGGTTATCTTGCGGAACCTCTGACTATCTTGCAAAGCCTCGAACCATTTTCAAAGCCTCATATTATCTTGAAAATTCTCAGACTATCATGCAATGCATTAAACAATCTTGCTAAGTCTCAGACTATCTTTAAAAGCTTCAATCTATCTTGCAAAGCCTTCTATATGTCAAAGTCTTCTATATGTCAAAGCCTTGGACTATGTGTCAAAGTCTTAGACTATTTTTCAAATCCTAAAACTATATGCAAAGTCCTACACTGTCTTAATCACGAAACAAACGCTCCACCAACTAAACTGCACCATAGAGAACATACACATTTTATCGAATACACTTTTTATCACTGTGGCTCTCATCTTTTAAGTATAATCTTTATTTCCATGCCAGAGGTCATCTTAATCTAGTAGGAAGTTTAAATCAGGGAAATATCCCCCTCTCCCAAACCTTATTCTTGAGCATTGCTCTATAAATAAGACCAATTAAGGGAGGTGATCATTATTTTTTTTATAAATCCTGCTCTTTCTATATTTTATTATTTTTATGCAGTACTGACATTTAAGCAAGGGCCGTTTACTTTTTTAACACTTTACAACAAAGTTGAAAAGTGTTTATGACTTTGTTCATTCTGTCTGTCTGTCCGTTAGCACGATTAACTGTCGTAAAAATGACTTAATCAAAATGAAATTTTAGTATGTTGTTCAGACGGTCTGTAGGACCTATGGGAATATAAATGAATAATATCACCCAATTAGTTTTGGAATGAACCCAGGTTGAAAAAATGAAATACATTGAGCCCTATAGGACCTAATTTTTCAAACATTTTTTAAGCGGATTTAAAATTCACAAATTGCTACGAAAATTTTAGGTAATATTTAAATTGCTCCATAAAATATATAAAAAAATATTCAGCGAAATATATTCAGTAGTTTTTTAAACAAAAATTAAAATAGTAATTACACCTCTTATATGAAACGAACACGTGACCATGATATGAAACGATCACATGACCCACTTCAAAATGATATATGGCATCCATCTTGTTTCAAAATCGTGATTTTTTTAAGTTCCTTTTAATTCATATTGAGTGCTGCATCCGTCCTAAAACTACATTATTTTTGCTTAAATTCTGTGCATCTACATACTGAAACAACTCAAATACAATATATTTGAGTTTAAATGATTATCCAAATATGATTATTTCTCCAGCGAAGCCTATTTTTCACTTATGTAAAATGTAAAGAGCAAAATATGTAGAATGAGTGGTATTAGATATGCTGTATGTTCTTTAACACAAAATAATTTAGTCCATGGAGTCTGCATGGCTGATATGAATGAAATATTAATTGATTTTATAAAGAGAAGGACGATTTTTTCGATGAAGTTTTAAGCATAGAGTTTAATTACTTGTAACTCCATGGTCTTAATTTTTAAATAAAATAAATTATTATAGTATTATGATGAATGAAATGAATGGGAGAAAGTTATGAATGAAATCCTGTTTTTATAGAGAGATCCAGGCGTGTTATTTTTTCTATGACGTCATTTGAATTAATTTCAGTTGTTTTCGATGAAGTTTTCAAATATAATAAATTATCGTAGTATTATGATAGTTTTAAAAATATTACCGTGGAATGTATCGCATTTTAGAGATATTTAAACCAGGCAATTTATATTTCAATGCCGTCATTTGAATGAAGTTCATTTTTTTCAATGAAGGTTTAAGTTTTCAAATATAATAAATTAATGTAGTATTATGATAAGTTTTAAAATATTACGGAGGGATCTATTGCATTTTAGACATGTCTAAATAAAATTGCATTGAAGTCGAAAGTGTTTCATAATCATTGCTTTAAGCATGATTAATCTTTCTTGTTAATTTCTTCTTTAAAGCAAATAAGTTCGATTTATTTGAGTGATAATACCGGTGCTCATGGACAATTATCAATTCTATGATACTTATAAATGTATCTTTATAGAATCTTTATAGTTATTGTGCAACGTATTTTTGTTTTTCTAGACCCTTCAGAAGCCCCACCCCTCCCGATGATTTTGAAGACTCAATATTTTTGCAAGCTTATAATATCAACCATAGAACAGAATTTGACGGACCCAGATGCTTGACTTCCCCCGGGGGACGACAAAATAAGGGGGTGTCGAAAAGTTTTTCCTGATATTCGAAAAATCGCTTTCCCATTGATCTATACGGCTAACTCTTTGTACACTTATAAGACAATGGGACAAAACCTAATAAAGCCTTCGGATGCTAAGGAAATGGGGGATTTCGAAAAGTATTTCTAATTCATATTAATTGCATAACAATGCAATATCCAATAATATTTTTCATATATATTTTTGAGCTGGACATTTCTCTTTATTAAAATCAAAACATTTAACTGACAGTTTTCCCTCGAGGCCGGAAGAGGGCCAATGAAGAATTCAGATCATCTGGATAAAAGTGGGAACTGAGTATATGACTTTGTGAAATCGCAGCAGTCTTGGCACACTGAAGAAGTGGGGAGATATTACCTTCGAAACATGTGATAGAGTCTATCAATTAATAGTTTTACTCAACATAGTTTTATTTTTTTAAGCGAGACACTTTAAGGTGCGGAATTCGGTGCAAATCATGAAATAATTGTGATAGGAGTGAAAAGAAATTATGTAACAGAAGTGCCACCATGCTCATCGAAAACTGCCGTCAGTACGTCCGTATTCGCTTATTACGTGTACCAACCGTACTCTCGCTCGTTAAAGTGTCTACACCCTTTGCATCCAAACGTTTCATCGGCGATAATTTTGTCGTTTGTAGTTCGATTCAGTTGAAATAAAGTACATTCTACTAATCTATTAAAATTCCATAGTTTGCAAAACAGTTAAAAGATGCAGAAAATCCAAATTTTTGACATGCTATCAATCAAAATCAAGTAACAGCTTTCTAATTACTCTTTTGAATGCACCTTCAATTCTGTTCCATTAATGACATTTTCATCAAGCATCTAAAAATAATTAAAATAATAAATAATCAAATCTCTTTGCCCTAGATATATTGCACCATTACAATACGCAACATACATCAATCTTTCCCCATAGAGAAATTTGCGAATATATATCTATAACGAGTAACAGAGTTATTTTCTAGTTATTTCAGTTATTAATGAATTTTCACGTATATTAAAAAATATTTTGTGCATTTCAGGTTTGGAAATCAAGTACCAGACAAATCAGCTTCTTATTTTTTGTTTATTATATGAATTCAACGAATGTATATTTCAAAAGGAAGAAACCTTTAAAAATTTCTTTCGAAACCACTTGCAGTTATAAATTTCTGACGTCAAGAAACCTAAAAACTGTTTCAATATACAAAAAAGGCTCGGCGAGTAAACAGATTTTCCTTTTCCCATTTCTTCAATTTAAATTTCTGCCACATATCTGTGCTGATATAAAAGGTAATCTAAAAAGGTTCAAAAATTGCTATATATATTTGTATAGCATGTCTTTGTCTTTTGGATTCGCCAAAATCCCTTACGTTAAAGTAGAACACCTAATCGTTGGGCAGATATTATCTACAACGATGCAGAACCTAACGGAGCTGGGTTTTCAGTTTTCTCCTCAGTTTTTTTTTTTCACCCCGGGGGGTATGACCGCCAGCTAATATCCGATGTAACCGCCCAGATAGCAGCTAGACGGGCTGGGGGGTATTCAATAAGGTGCTGTAAGGTGTTCACAGGTCTGCGGAGCTATGCCGACCACAGTGCATCTGACTGGCGAGAAGGTGCGCTATGAAGAATCCATAGAGCGAACAACCTGATCGAGGTAGTCCCACAAGTGCTCAATTGGGTTTAAGTCTTGGAAATTAGGGGGGCCAGGGAAGTACTTTGAAGTATTCATCGTGCTCCTTCAACTACTCTAGGATAGTTCTCTCTGTGTGATACATAGCATTGTCGTACTGGTAAATCCCATCCACCCCAGGGAAGATAATCAGCATGTATGGGTATACGTGGTCTGCAAGGATGTATTCATAACGAATTGGGTTCATAGTGCCTTCCACAGGTATGAGTGGATCCGGAGAATGCCACGAAAACATTTCCCAGACCATAAATCTGCTCCCCCCCCCCAACGCCTTGTGAATTTGTTCTCCGATCTTTCGCGTGGTGCTCCGTAGTTTCCATATGACTTTTTCGCAATGGTACATTTTCTCCGTTGACAATACACTTTAACCACAGCAGCATGCGAACAGTTCATAAACTGCGCTGCTTTGGAAATACTGCTACCCTAAACCCGATAATCATCCTTTTCTCCAAATCTGAAAAATCATTCCTGTTAGGCATGAAAGCAACGAGTGATATGTTTTCAGAATATCTGCATCACACCTTATATACCCACCAAGTCGCGCTCACGACACCTGCCTTATTCCATTGGCTACGAACTGTTGACTTCAAAAGTAATGAGTGGTCCCAATAATAAAAATAATAATAATAATATTAAATTTTAATTTGCCACACAATATACGCAACATATAAAATTTCTACTTATAAGTAAATATATAACAGAGTGGGGAAGGAACTGCGGACAAAGACGCTATAGATAGGCCTGACGGGTCCACAGCCCCCAACCGAACTGGCAACATGATAGCATAATTACATTGGTCAGTGGCAGAACAAAAGCCATATAAAATAAACAAGAAACAACTAGCAGAAAAAGCAGTAAGTAGCAAAGCAAATAAATATTAGGTCAACAAGTCGCTCAGACCTGTAACAGAAACACCTTTAAGTACTTTTAATACTATTTTCATGGTTCAGTGATTTTAAGAAAAGCGGAAGAGAATTCCATAATCTTGAGCCAGTGGAATTGATATTTAGGTATAAGCTGTTTGAACGAGAAAAAGAGGGTAACAATTGATTCTTATTCCGAGTATTATAAGTATGATCGCGAAAATTAGCGAAAAAAATTCTGTGCTGATTATGATGAATATGCTGAAACATAAACAAAGCCAAACGATTGTAAAACATCTTAGTAGCATCTTAGTCTCACGTAAATTTTCATTAAAAAATGATTGACAAATTTTGGAATGCTAGCATGAACCGTTCTCGAGATATTGCACATTTTTCAAAAAATATCAAAAAATCGTATAAAATAAAAAAAAATGTCCTATTGAGAAACATGTTCACTTTTCATATGTAATACCATGCGATAAATTTGGCGACATCATTCGCGTGGATTTAGCTCGTTCCATTTATGAAAAAAGAAACTGTGAGTAATACTTTTGTATTTGAACGCCAATAGTCTTTTATCTGATGTAAGAACAACGTATTTCTCCGTCCATAACGCTTGGCGAGATTTTGGCGACAAATTTGGTGAAATGTCGCCAACTTAGCGACTTTTTTAAATGTTGCTAAATTAACGAAAAACTTGCCAAATGGATAAAAATGAATCTAAATCAATGAAAATGACGACTCATTGCCGAAAATTCAATATTTTGTAAATAATATAAATATCTACTATAAGAATAATTTATATTTTTTACTGTAAAAGTGGTCAATTCATTGCATTATATAAGGAAAGTCATTTGCTACCCACATCAGATTTTTCTATATTACAATACACTATCATTTTTTGTACATTGGAAATTATTAGAATTAATGCACATTTTCCAGTATTTACGTTTGAAAGAGTGCTGCCGCATTTGAATGCTGAAACTATGTCTCCTCTCTAAAATTACGTAATCAATTACGCTGTTATACATTTCAAACGAAAGGGATTGATAACATCTACCTTGAAAGAATCTGATAAACTACTAATTGATGTCAACACCCAATCTACTTCCAACTACACTTTAGTAATTTACTAGCAAAATGTGATTACTAAATTCAACAATAAAATTTCGTTCAAACGTAAAAAGGTATCTCTAAAGGTTTGTATAATAGGGAGGGTTGTTTAAATGGTAATTTTGAGAATGGATAATTAGTGAAAGTGAAACTCTTTCAGTAATGAATCAACGAAGACTTGAATATTTTGAGTAACTGCGACTTTAAATATTAGTACAATTATATATGTTCCACGTTACCGATAAGCTATTTAAAGCAATATGTTACATGAAAGATATACATTTTTACTTTCCTTATATACATAATATATAAGGGAAGTATTGTGACGGGTCTGTCTGTATGTGTCTTATGTCTGTGTGTGTGTGTGTGTGTGTGTGTGTGTGTGTGTGTCAGCGAGTCTGTGGAGACGATAACTGACGAACGAATGGACCGATTCGAAAGAAATTTGATACAAAAATTACAATCCGTAAACACTGGAAGCCTATTGTTTTTATACGCAATCGAATGTTCAGAACCCCCTAAGTTCTCGAGTGAAATTTTAAAAAAATCGTCAAAAAATCAAAATGGCTGATAAAGTTACGCAAATAGACATTTGTTATGTAATTTTTGATTAGAAAACGATTGACATAAATATTAGAACGCTAACATGAACCTTTCTGGAGATATTGCACATTTTTCAAAAAAATTATCAAAAAGTTATATAAAATTAAAAAAAAATTTCATATTAAAAAACATGTTCACTTTTCATATGTAATACCATGCAATAAATTTGGTGACATCATTCTCGTGGATCTAGCTCGTTCCATTCATGGAAAAAGATACTTTGAGTAATACTTTCGTATTTGAACGCCAATAGTCCTTTATCTGTTGTAATAATAACTTATTTCTCCGTCCATAACGCTTGGCGCGATTTTGGCGACGAATTTGGCGGAATGTCGCCAACTTGACAACATTTTTAATTGTTGCTAAATTAACAAAAATCTCGCCAAATTGATAAAAATGACGCAAAATCAATGAAAATTACGACTAATTGAAGAAAATTCAATTTCTTGGAAAGAATATAAATATCTACTATAAGAATAACATTTTTTTTAACTGTAAAAGTAGTAAATTCATTGCATTATATAAGGAAAGTCATGTGTTGCCCACATCAGATTTTTAAAACTATATTCGATATACGTAAAGGAATGCATCTTTTTTAATGTATCAAATATTAATGGATTTTCAAGAAACCTTATATCGGACTTTGCTATCAAAAAATCTATTTATGGCTCAATGATCATGAGACTAGAGAGTTTCAATCACTGTTGCGATAAATAGCCGGGATGCAGTATTTGTTGCGTCATTTGTACCCCCCCTTGGTGGAAGTTACCCCCCCCCGGAGTATATTGCCAAGTATGATATCAATCGAAATAATTTTTCGAGCCATTTGAAGTGAAAGGTAGCACGTTATAGTTGTAATAATTTGTACCAAAGATTCAGATTTTTCAATTTGAAAAAATATGAATTCTGGTATGAGATAGACGAGTTGCGCCACCCGGGTTCGATTCCAGCCACTGCAAAAACTGCCGCCGTGTTCACGCGGAGTACGATCACGTTAAACATGTGGGTCCGTAAGTCCTTCCGAGAGGTTGGTGGTAGAGGAAGGAGGGTACGGTCCCTGTGGATGCCTTCCCCACTGGGTTCCGGTCTAAATTGGGTGGCACTTCCCGGCCGTCCAAACAGTTACCTTACACCTTTCTGGTAGGTCGGACGGTCTGGATAACAACAACAACACCCCAGTTAATTGATACAGGTGAATAAGACCCCACAATGGCTTGTTTAAATTTATTGATTGAATAATTTTTAATCTAAGCTTTTAACAAAATTTAACATTTTAGTATTACAACATCAGCAGTTTTCGGCTAGAAGATATTTTCCTGATTTAACTGGAGTATTTATTTCCCCTCTTAGTTGAATATTTTCTACTAAGTTTATCTTGAAGAAAGAGGTTGTTTTTCTTCTGAAACCGTTTGTGATCTTTATATTTTTTTATCAGGTGTGTTTACTGATGAGGATTTTTCTTCACAAGAAATTATTTTTAACCTGAAGTATAGTGTTTTTATTTAATTCTATATACATATTACCAGTGTCGGAAACTTCTTTCAAAATAATCTTTGTTCATTTCAATCTTTGTTCATTTTTACATGTGGAGGTTACAAAGGGGAATATGAGCAGACTATTAAATTATTTTCTTTCAAAAAATTACGTGAAAAGTAATTCAAAATAAATATTAATTCATATTTATTTTCCTGAAACTTATAATCAACTAAATTCGTTGAAATCTAACCTACAAATTGAAGAAGAGAAAATAATTAAAAGATCTAAAGACCGTTTTTAAAACCATTCATTATTACAAAAATAAATGAATGAAAATTTTCAAACATGAGTCGGAATATTTTATAAAAATATTTATCTTTATTTGAAGAAACTTTAAACGAATTTTTCTTTAAGGAATTATCTAAATTCTTGAGTAGTTTTTAATTCTTTCATAAAAAAATCTGAAAAGTCCAATTATAACACTGAAAGAAACTTTCAAGTTAAATAAAAATCAACCTTAACATGAGTTAAAAATCAAACTTTAATAGCATATTTCAAAGTAAAGTAAAATTTGATTATGCATTTTGATTATATGCTATTTAACTTTTAAGTTGTAAAGTCCCACATCAAGTAGATTTTTCTCTAAATCTAAAGGAACTTCATTCAATCTAATCACGATCTGGACATATACTATTATTTCAAGTTATTTGTAAGACAATTTAGTGAAAACCTCTGCTTTATATTTTATTTTAGATAATCTTACTAAATTTCATTTAATAATTTTTCGCTAAAATAAACTGAAAGTACTACTATTATTATTATTATTATTATTATTATTACTTTTAGTAACTTCAACTTCCATCATAAATATGTTATCATAAAATTTGATTCACAGTATAGAAAACATGTTCATTGCAGATACCAGCATCCATAGACCAGATTAGCGTGTATTATACGCTCATCAGCATAAATAGCTGATATCTGCAATGGCAGAAATAAACTAAACCACATTTTTTTGCAAACTTTAATGGGGACCGGCAATTTCAATCCTTCAACATGGTCTGCTCAAATTCATATACAAATTAGCTCAGGCCACACGGAGTTGCAAAGACAAGTTGTAAAGAACATTCCTGCTTTAACCGAAAATCAAACCCTGGATCTCCAAACTTACTAACCAACGCTCTACCGTTGAGCTACTGGACGAAATTGCAAGCTCTTATCGTCAAAGTGGACTTTGCATTCTTCATTCTCTAATGTCGGATTGGCGGACAACTTACAATCTGACTGACCACTTCCTGCTATGTTTGCCTCAGGTTAGCCTCAGGTTAGCTACTACTATACCTCTTGCTACTACTATATATTTACCCAAATCAGTATCCTGCGTGGTCACTATCCTTTCAATTTGAAATCGGGGTTCAATCTCCCGGAGTCTACTGAATTCGTACTAATCGTACTAGGGTCACTTTAGACATACCAAAATTGCTACTATCTCTGGTTCCCCTCTTACTATTCTCTTTCCTTACTCACTTCTCTCAAAATTTTGTACATCTCATATCCTTAATTTTTGGCAAAATTATTTGAATGATTATTTTTCCACCAGTACTGGTGATCCGGCTAGAATCCTGTCTTACCCCCCTATACTGCATCCCAATTTACAATTTTTTAATAAATACTTCATTTACTTTCTTACTGGTCATGGCCCCTTTCTTGATTACCTATACTTTTACAAAATTAAATCCACTTCTAACGACATTTGCAATAAATTTAGTGACGTTCACCATTACATTTTCGATTGTCCTATTTCTAAAATTTTCATCTTTGCAAACCCTCACCCTCTAATAAACCAATTTGGTTCTCCAAAGTTCGTTCAAATCCCTCTTCAGTAGATAAAATTAAAAGCTGTATTCTTGTTGTCATGGAAATTTCTACTAAAGTGACCTAAGCTTATGAGTAGATTCTGGTCTCAATTAATTTTGATCAATGAATCCCTTTATTTCATTTTTATTAACTTATACTGATTTATGACGTTCCCTCCATATTTTCGGTTAAAAAAAAAGCTATGTTAACTGTTTCTATTTTCTCGGTTCTTTTTTTTTTCTTTTGACCATTTTCATTTGTATTTTTTCTAAATTTTCTTTTCTAAATATTATCCTAAATTTCTTAAATTTCTGTTTTTGTTTTCCATGTGCCCAAATTCCTTTCCTTTTCCACATATTTTCTTTTTTATATATTTTCTAAATTTCACTTTTAAAATTTTATTATTTTCTTTAATTTTAATCTATTTTTCATTATGTTAATATACCTCACCCTAAATTTTATTTTTCTATATTTTTTTTTTCAAATTTTGCAATAACACTTTTCCCGTTTTTGAAAATTGGACGTACTTGTCAAGTTCAAATATAATATTAAACTGTCTGTTTAACCACAATATTTTTCATCAATTGCTATCTTTTTAGACCTAAATAAATGTTCGTTTGGCTGGATGGTAGACCTTGGGTGCCTGAATGCAGAAGGCATCCTTTCCCGGCCGTGCAGCTAGTTACTCTAAATCCACTATATGATTCACACGGTCTGGGGTCTTCAGATCTCCGATCTATATTCGCTTTTATCTATATTTTTATCCATATTCGCAATAACCCATTTCCCATTTTTGGAAATGGACGTACTCGTCAAGTTCAAATATAATGTAAAACTGCCTGTTTAACCACAACATTTTTCATCAATTGTTAACTTTTTAGAGCTAAATAAATGTTCGTTTGGTGAGATGGTAGACCTTAGGTTCTGCCAGTGCAGCTAGCTACTCTAAACCCACTATGTGAGTCGCACGGTCTGGGGTTTTCAGACCTCCGAGATCTTTACACTAACCTGCAGGGTTGATTTGTTCGGGAGCCTTTGTAAAGAACCTTGCTGCTCTAGCCGGAAATCGAACCCTGGATATCCAAACTGACAATTCGGTGTTCTACCGTTGAGCTACTGGGATGAAATTGCAATCTCTTATCGTCAAAGTGGACTCTGGAAAGTTTATAAATTATAAAAACCACCTTTATGGGGCGTTGCCCAAAATTTGGAAAGCCATTGTAGATACCAGCATCCACAGACCCGTTTCGTGCGTATATTGTGGCTTACAGCAAATTTCTTGCTGCCATTTCAGACATCGACTATTCCATGCTAACGAGCGCATGATAGCGCGAAACCAGTCCATGGATACTGGTCTGAAATAGTCTTCCCTACTTTGGGGACGTTTCTATAAGTGAATTTTGTGTTTTATGGATTCACAGAACCTAATTAATCAGGTACTGTGGGTTTATATTCGATTCAGCGTACACTGTGTATATTAGTTTAACAATACTTGCGGGTATTAATTTATTAGTGCACTGGTGGTATCAGTTTCACAGTACACTGTGGATATTCGTTTGCCAGTACGCTATGGTATTGGTTTCACAGTATACCGTAAGTAGTAATTTGAGAAAACACTATAGGTACTAACTTCATAGTACTCAGATAAATCTGTATTACGATTCAATAGTATTCTGCATACTGTCGAAACTACTCTACATATTTTATAGAAAATAAACTTGTGGATTACTCTACAGCTTAAAAAATACCATCTTTTACAGCCGATTTATGAACTCGTTCTGTACTTCACATGCGTTTAGCTATATATGCATGTCTGAGTGGTCGACGTTTATTTACTCCCCACACAAATATGCAGATATCGTAACTTAAAATTCTGTTCAGTATCAAAATATTCAAGAAAGTACTTTGAGGTTTTCGTGGATAAGAGTAGACTTTTAAAAGAAGTCGGCTGATATTTGCATTCTACTACAGAAAGTGCAAGAGACAGAAATCTATGTCCGGGAGGGTTCAAGTAGATACTGGAACAGCATTTTTATAAAGCTACTTTTCAAATTTCTCGATATATAAGAATATAAAATTCCGTTTGTTTTATTTCCATTTAGTAAAGACATTTCACTGAGCACAGCACACTTGCGCATTTTGCCATGCAGATGGGAGTACCTGTAGCACACTAAATCTTTATAACTCACATCAGTAATATTTTCACTGTGCAATATTTGAGAAAACAATTATATTACAGTCAACCCTCCTATAACGCGATTAATTCGTATCGCGTTATATGGAACTCAGATTATTGCAAACCAGATAATTCGTACCGTGTTATATGGGAACCGCATGCCGTGTTGTATGGAAACTTAGTTATAAAAACTCAGAATTAGTACAAAACAGAACAATTCGTACCGCATTATCGTCAATTTGGTAATATTTGCATAATTTCACCAAAATGTCACATTTATCACCAAAATCAAACTATTTAAGGAAATTTGCTACTTATTTTAATTTTATTTTGATAAATTTTTCAGGAACGTGTAGCATCTGATTAAAGGTTCATGCTAACGTTTTTTAAATAAGCCCCATTCGTTTTCTGTTGATACATAATGTAAAAAATAGTTATTTCTTTAGCTTTGTTATAAGTCCTGGTTTTTAGAGGATTTTTTTAAAAATTCATATGGAAGTCGAGTTTTTACTGAATGTAATAATCGTACCAAATTTATTTTCGAATTGCTCCATTCATTCGTGAGATATCGCTTTCACACACACACACATACTAACATACATATGCGCACAGAGAGACATCAAAAACGTTCGATTCCAGTTCAAGGATGCTTTAAACATGCTTTAAATGTATAAAGTTGGAAACATGAATTCGAATTGACCCCGTCACAATACTTTCCTTATACGATAGACTATGCATGTAAGAAAAGTAAATATATTAACTCCTATCTCAGAGGGTGTTCATTAGACCTAAAGTATTTCTTAACATAATACTCATAATAATAATGTACCAAATTAAGAAATATATAACGATATCTTCTGAATTCTCAAATTAAGAAAACAGATAAATTTAATCCACTTTGTCTGCAAAACCCATATTTTTCCATCTGGATAATTTTCTATGATTCTTATTTATAATCCACTGGAAATTATTGTGATTTTGGAACCAACATTTTGGTGAATTTTTTTCAGTAAAATTTCATCACTTTTACATTAATGCGCATTTAAACTAAACATTGGGCAAACTGTATCATTCCGGAAATTCATGTATCCCTGTACTGAATTCCTGATGTATCCCTGTACTTGTTGACTAAAGCTTGGATTTTCGCCTACAGACGACTCAGATAGACTTATAATTCTATTATCTAAGGTATTGTAATTTTATTTGGGGATATTGTTTTGTTTTTCCTCGTTAATATGGTTGACTTTTAGCGTTTGAAATAATAAAGAATGAAACAGTTGCTGATTACTTAAATGGCTGGAAGGAAATTTGGCATGCACCGCAAATGAGGAACCTCTGTGATACGTGACAAAATTAGTAAATAACGAAGATAACTGACGATGTGAGTCGCCGTCAAAGAACGAACTGCTAAAGTCAGTTATTTTATCGGTATAATAGAAGTCGGTCTATTTGTCAAAGTCAGTTATTTCATCAGTATATTAAAAGTCGGTCCATTTGTCGAAGTAATTTATTTTTAAGATAACTGATAAAATCCGTATCTTCAAAATTACACAACATTGAGCTCAGAACAGACTTAGATGCAATACCTAAATTTATATTTACATAACTCGTAATTTGGGCATTCCTAAATGATGAAACAAAGTCTAACATAGTAAGTAGTTTGGTTGCTTATGCGGTCATGGTCTATTCTTTGCTGAAGAGTGAAAAGTGCAAAGAAAAACGACTCTCAAATCAAATCAAGCTCCCAATGCAATATGGCACTTTTATAACACATAGCTAGTTCTCTTTGTACCTATATATAGTGCGTTTTCGTCAATACCCTATGACAAATTGAACCAAGCATGGCCACTGATTCTGAACTCGAAACGCGTCTATGCTTTGAAAACATTCAAAAACTCGATGATTGGATAACCTCGAGACTTTCCACTTGAAACAAGTAAGTACTCGATCTCTGAGCCAAACTATATATATATATTTATAAATAAACTCAAAAGACAATATCCTGATTTGACTTTTCACTTCGAGATTTTATACTTTGAAATTCGAATTTTGATACTTTTGACTTTTGGATCTTTCATGTTCATTATTCGTGGTCACAATGAGGTTAACTACGGATGCGTGCAGGCTTCCGGGAGTGGTGTCGCGACCGCGCAGCCGGCTGGTAACCGGGACTTAAATGAGGTCACTATCCCTCATTGGCCATTTTATTGCACCTAGCCCGTATGTTTTCCTTTCGTTCTTGTTTTCATCATGATCGTAAGGTTTTCAGGGTATTGTCTTTTGAGTTTATATAATTTTGTGGAGTGAGTTTGCAGCAATAAGCGCATATTCTTCACAATTGTATATATAGTACTTAATGAATTTTAATAGATTTTTTCAAGCTGTATGTAATTTTAAAATTGATTTTAAATTATATTATATATATATATATATATATATATATATATATATATATATATATATATATATATATATATATATATATATATATATATATATATTAGCCATAAAAATGCGCTCACCAAGAAGTAATTACGGGATTGTAACGAATCTTGGCATGAAGATACGTGTTGGGCAGATATGCAAATGATTAGAAATACAGCGTGATTATGCATTGCGTAATGCCACCAGAGGGCGTTGAACTTCGTTCTCCCTGGCGCAGAAAAAAGATAGGCAGAGCTTTTCGCCATACTTCATCTATTTCAGAAGAACGCTTTTTCATTAGGGATGCCGTTACGCCGCCATCGAAAACAATATGATCAGCTGTCAGAGTTCCAGAGGAGAAGAATAATCGGGATGATGAAGCAGGGTGGTCATCTCGGCCAGCAGCCCGCCACCTAGGCCGTTCTGACTTTACTGTGAGAAGGTGTTGGGATCAGTGGATGAGAGAAAGGTCGCATACACGCCGGTCAGGCTCAGGACGACTTCGGCAGACCAATAGCCGAAAAGACAGTCGCATCACCAGACACGCGTGCGTAACTCCAACTACATCATTGTTCGCCATATGGATACAGGCAGCACCTTAACTACGGGACCCTGTGTCTGTCCGTACCATCATAAGGCGCCTGGCTGAAGGGAGCTTGGTATAGCGGCACCTATTACGTTTGCTGCCAATGACACTCATCCACTGTCGCCTCCGTTTGGAGTGGTGTCGAACTCGACGGGATTGGACAGCAACTGAATGGAACCAGGTCGTCTTCAGCGGCGAATCGAGATTCAATTTCGGCAGTGATGACAACCATATAAGTGTGTGGAGGCCCCATGATGAACTCCTCAATCTTGCCTTCGCTTTACAACGGCACACTTCTCCCACAGCTGGTGTGATGGTATGGGGTGCCGTGGCATACGACACCCGGTCACCTCTATTATTGATCCAAAGAACTATGACAGTCCAGCGGTACGTTCGTGACATCCTACAGCCACATGTGTTTCCACTCATGGCAGGGCTCCCAGAAGGCATTTTTCGACAGAACAATGCTCAGCCACACACAGCAAGGGAATCACAGGAATGCTCCGCCACATTACCATCCTTTCCTGGCCTGCTCGATCCCCAGATTTGTCATCGATCGAGCATGTCTGGGATCACTTGGGACGGCAAGTTGGACAGTCTACGAGTTTGGTCGAACTAGAGGCGCTTTTACAACAACTGTGGAATGAGATGACGCCATACGGGATTCATATGCCTCAATGCCCGCCCGTATCGCATCGTGTATTCACGCTAGAGATGGCCAAATAGGGTACCAGAACCTCCATGCATTTGTAGTTTTTTCTGTAATAAATGATCATTTCGCTTTGGTTGTGATATGATGATCACATATTTTTATACATAACCCTGGAAAAAAAGGAAAGGTGTAATGTAATTGAAATGTATACTATGTTTTGTGATTTATGTTTATAGCTAGGCCTTTGCACAGACGGAATTGGGATTTTTGGCGCCGTTGGGTTGTGTGCGCACTGACATGGATTGTAAATATTCAGAGATTTAATTGCAGCAAATTGTCAAAGTTGAGCTACAAATCTTTGAAAATTTATAGCCCTGTCAGGTGTGGCTCGCGTCGGGGTTCGTTCGGTCTTTGGACCACCCGGTTTGTAGAAGCCCTCTGGTTCTCGTGTTGTAGTGGAGCGCATAAAGAATGAGCGTCGCTTCAAAAACCAATGGTGTGAAGCATTTTTGAACCTCCTTTTTTATTGCGCCTGGGAAGCAGCGAATGGGAATTGGAGGACTTCCTCCCTGTTTTTTTGTCGTTCCCCTTGTTTGTAAAATTCTGAAAGTTCTTAGAAATGTAAAAATAGTTAGTTGCTTTTCTGAGCTCGAGAAGAGAGCACTCCAAGTGCGTGGCACTTGTGTTTTTGTGAAGTCCGATCCGGCATGCATTTTGATGCATCTCTGACACGGCATCCGCGGTCCCGATCTCGGGCGGCAAATGCCTTTGCCTAGGAGCCGACGTAGTGAGTCCGGTAAAGGCGACTCGTAGCCAAGACGAGCCGAGCCTGTCTCAGCGCGAGGGCGCATTTCTTCGGACGGTGGCGACCAGAAAATGGAAGAATGTCGTTATGTTTTTGTTGGTTGCAGTACAACACAGCTCTACCACCAAAACGGCGCGGTGTGGGACCTTTGCTCCTTTAGCTGCATTTAAGCCGTGGTAACTGTAATACTGCGTGTACGGAATGTTTGCGGAGCATCAATCCAGGGCTCCTAAGCAGCAGACAATCTCTACAAAAAAGGATCTGATCTCCACTCTTTGGTAAAGCCTGTAAGTAGATCCCACAAGATCCACTGGGACTAAACCGACGTTAAGAGGAAGAGAAGGAAAGTGGACAGTGTGCCCATCGTCATTTGTTTTTGGTTGGTTGCAGTACAACACAGCTCTACCAGTAAAACGGCGCGGTGTAGGACCTTTGCTCCTTGAGCTGCATTTAAGCCGTGGTAACTGTAATACTGCGTGTACGGAGTGTTTGTGGAGCTTCAATCCCGGGCTCCTAAGCAGCAGACAAATCTCTACAAAAAAAAGTATCAGATCGTATCTCTTTGGCAAAGCCTGTACGCAGCTCACTCAAGAGTCGCTGGGACTAAGCCGCCGTTGAAAACGTGGATCTGGCTGTTGACTTTGTGCAACAGACCATCATCAGTGCTTTTCACAGTAACTGCAGAACCACCATAGCTGACTCCCCAAGGATTGTTCCTTGGTGGTCTAGTGAGCTCAGCCGGTTGCGTGGGAAATGCAGGAAGCTTTTTAATAGAGCCAAGAAGAATGGTGATTGGCAGACTTATAAATCTGCCCTCACCTCCTATAATAAAGCAGTTAGGGATGCCAAGAGAAATTCTTGGAGAACATACTGCGATAGTATTAATGATGCCCCTGCCGTTGCAAAACTTGTTAAGTTGATGGCTAGAGACAGAAATTGTAAACTTAACACTGTCAAGAAGTCCAATGGTGACTTTACTGTTACTGGTGAAGAGACCCTGAATGAGCTGTTCAGAGTTCACTTTCCGATTTCTCATCCTGTTGTACAGTGTGACAGCGGTATTGCTTGCTCCACGTCCTTGTCTGATGACAATAGCTGGAGTATTGCTAGGAGCATTGTTACTCTTGATAGGGTTAAATGGGCAATTAATTCCCATAAACCCTATAAAACTCCGGGAACTGATGGCATCATTCCTATTCTTCTCCAGGAGGGAATTGAGATGCTTGCTCCCGTTCTCTGCAATATCTACAGAGCCTGTATTGCCCTTGGTCATATACCAAATGCGTGGAGGCATACTAAAGTAATCTTCATTCCGAAAATTGGAAAGGATAATTATTATGAGGCCAAATCTTTTAGGCCTATCAGCCTTACGTCTTTTCTTTTAAAGACTATTGAAAAGCTTATTGATAGGTATTTAAGGGAAGTGATTCTGGCCTCTAAGCCCTTGTCTAGTTCTCAACATGCCTATCAACCGGGCAAATCTACGGATACTGCTCTATACAGTCTCTCCTTTATTTTAGAGAAAAATCTCAATGCCAAGGAAATCGCTCTTGCTACCTTTCTTGACATTGAAGGTGCCTTTGACAAAGTACCAATCGACACTATTCTTGTTGCTCTAAACAGAAAAGGTGTTGATACCAAGATATCTTATTGGATCAAGAACTTGTTATCTAACAGGTATATTTGTGCATCTTTACTTGGTGAAAGTATGACTGTGCATGCACTTTCGGGCTGTCCACAAGGAGGTGTGCTCTCACCAATTCTCTGGTGTCTTGTGGTGGACTCTCTTTTGGAAAGCATTAATATCTCTGGTGTCTCTTGCATTGGATATGCTGACGATGTTGTCATCATTGCCAGGGGCAAATTTGGCAACACTGTCTCTGACATGATGTCTACTGCTCTTAGGAGGGTTGAGACATGGTGTAAAAATGCTGGTCTTACGGTTAATCCGCAGAAGACTGCTTTAGTTGCGTTTACAAGGAAACGCATACTTAATCTTGGGAATATTTGCTTCTTTGGACAGAAGCTTATTTGCTCCAAGGAGGTTAAATTCTTGGGAATTTATTTTGACAAGGAACTCAATTGGAAGAGGTACTTGGACTACTGCACAACTAAAGCCAGAAGAATCTTCTGGTCTTGTAGGAATGCTATTGGGAAAACCTGGGGCCTTAATCCCAGAGCTATCCATTGGATTTACTCGATGATAGTCTGTCCTATCATTTCATATGGGTCCATTGTTTGGTGGTCCAGAATTAGAAGTGAAACTGCTAAACTTGATTTAGTTAAGCTTCAAAGGATGGTGTACATTGCAATCTCCGGATGCATGAAAACCACCCCTACTGCAACTCTTGAACTTCTACTTGGCTTGCATCCGCTCTATATGCGCATTGAAGCAGAAGCACTTATCTGCATGAACAGACTCAAATATCTGAAACACTGGAAAGATTACTCAAGGCATCTATCGTGGGGCAAACTTAACAGTAATGTTGCTAGGCATCCTTATTTCTGTATGCCACCTGATGGCATACATGTCAAATTTACGTTTGATAAGCCTTATGAAATTCTTGTCCCCTCGCGGGATGATTGGAAGAGGACTCCAACCTACAATAAACACAATTGTTTTGTATGGTACACAGACGGCTCGAAGATTGGCACTAGTACTGGTGCTGGTGTCTATTGCCCTGATGATGGCACTGAACTATCTTATCCGCTTGGTAATTTTGCTACTGTCTTTCTGGCTGAAGTATTTGCCATTCTTATGTGTTGTAGAATTTGTTATGACAGAAAGTATGAGAATAGCCAGATTTTCATTTGTTCTGACAGCCAGGCTGCTCTTATGGCTCTAGGGAAGTTCACTGTGACGTCTTCCCTTGTCTGGGAATGCTATAATGCTCTCTGTACAATTGCTAGTAATAATAGTGTCATTCTGTACTGGGTGCCTGGTCATTCGGGCATTCCTGGCAACGAATTGGCTGACGAACTTGCTAGGAAAGGCTCTAGTACTCCTTTTCTGGGTCCTGAGCCGGCCTTGGGTATTCCCAATGACCTTGTCAGAAGAATTGTCTATGACATCTTCAGAAAGCTTCAGTGTGAGAACTGGCGTGACACTAAGGGTCAAAGGCAAGCGAAAATCCTCAACTGTAATTGCCCTAGTACACGTCAAAAGGAACTTTTCAGGCTCAGTAGAACTGGCATCAGGAGAGCTGTTGGACTCCTTACTGGACACTGCACTCTCAAGAGACATCTTAATATTATGGGTGTCTCCAAGGATTCGCTTTGCAGAGGCTGCAATTACAGCGAAGAAACTGCAGCTCACATTCTATGTGACTGTGAGGCCTACTCTGCTCACAGATTCGAACACATTGGTCGTCATGTGATTGAACCTTGGGAGCTGAACGACATTCCTGTCAAGTGCCTGCTTATTTTCGCATCGGCTACTGGTCTCTTTTCTTAGGGATCTTCATTTTCTTTTTGGGGTAGTACAATAGACCTCTGGTCGATGTGCTAGGCTCTTCTGGAACCACCCACCTTCATATCATTCATTCATTCAAGCCGACGTTAAGAGGAGGAGAAGGAAAGTGGACAGTGTGCCCATCTCCAAAATAATACTTGGCAAAAATTTTCGTCACCTGATGATACGCAACCGTGTTTCTCAGACTGGTAGTGTTTTCCATGAACTATTCAAATAAATGAACCAAACTTCAATTAATCGTGCCACCCATTCCAACGTGCAGAGGTCAGCTACAGCACTTAGTGGAGTTCGTATGTAATGAAGGTATGAAAATTATATATTGATTTTAAAATGTATATGAATGTTTAAGCTTAATTGATGTGATCCAAAGTGTTTAAGGGTAACGTTATGATAAATGGGATATTTGCCAAATTGAATATATATTGTGTGTTCTTAAAAAAAGTAATTAATTACAAGTTTGGATAATAAATAAAAAAAATATACAAATTAATGCAAAATAAACTGTGCAACCCGAGGTCAAGCTTAGGTAAATTGGGAACTCATTTGTAATTGTGTATTTTGTATTTAATGTTTAAATTGAGATTTTATGTATTCTGTAAATAAAATATTAGATGGCCACAAAAAAGGGAGTGATTATTTAGTTTAGTAAATGCAATGTACTGGTCCAATCGGACCCCACTTACTTGTATCAACGTTTCACTCACATATATAAAATTTTGTTCGATTCTGACAACCCTTTCTTGGTGCGCATATTTTTATGGCGAAGAGTGTACATCATTGGAATTTCATATAATACTTTTTATTATAATATATATCATTGGATTTTCATATAATATTTTCATTATATATATATATGTATATATATATACGAGATATATATATATGCGTGTGTATGTATGTATATATATATATATATATATATATATATATATATATATATATTAAGTTTAGCATTCAACAGCAGAGAAATTTTAATATCTCATTTACTGTGTATTTATAAAGAACATAAAATTTCAAACTAAGGACTGATTTTATGCAAATGCTAAAGCAAAACCTTTGTCGTTTTCTAAGTCCACATATTTCTGCACTGTAATTTAATTTACTCTAAAAAATATTTTTAAATGTTTCATTTTTTATTTATTGTTTGTCTTCTACGGTGAAGAAATTCTATTTAGAAAATATGATTTGTCAACAAACTCTTGTAAAAATCCAATCACACAGAAGACTTTCGTAAACTCAAATAAGTTTCCCCTCAAAAAATCTCAATACTTTAGATAAAATTTATGAGGGATATATATGATGAAAGCATATTTTAGTTATATTAAAGGGGGTTTTGGTGTTAACAATTCGAAGAACAAACAAATTTAAAACCGTGTTTTAATTTATTATTCATATCATTTTCTGGATGCTAAATATACATTCAAAGACAACGTAAAACTTATTTCGTTTCTGTTTGCTTAAGAAGCATGGCGGGAAATTTTAATAAATAGGTTTTGCTAAAAAAGTTTGTTTTTTATCGCATTATATTTCATATAAAAATGTATTTAAAATAACATAAAATAATATGATAAAAATAATTTATTTTAATCTTTAAACAGTTAAAAGCTTTCAATAATTCTTAATTCATATTGGAGCATTTTGCATCGCTGTTTCGTCAACTATTATATTACCACATGGTACTATCCCTCCTCCAACAACCATAGTCTTTCTTACGCCTCTCATTAGTTCTACGTGGACTCTGACCTTTGTTCAACATGTTTGATGGGCTTGTTCTCGGCTCCCAGAATCCATAGGGAGCTGAAACTTGGTACACAGTTTGATTTCGCAGATCATTTTCACCTATTTAGTCTTTACATCATTGCTTTACATCATTACGTAATTTGCATACGACATAATTCGATGGCTTGTTTTTGGCTCGCAGAGCATATAAACGGGTCAAACTCGGCATGGAATGTTTTCATCTATCAAATTTTCACGTCCTTATGTTACGTCATCACGTCATTTACGTACATAATATCTTTATTTTGGTCCTTTGTGTGCATTTCCTTTTTACTTTCCCTGCAGTACATGGTAATGTATAGGGAGAGTATTGGAATTATGCCGAAAATCGCAACTCGAGTTTTCGATGGATCTACACGTTTCGGGACCTCTAGAATACGATAAAAATATTTTTAACGTGACGTATGTGTGTGTGTTTGTGTGTCTGTCTGTGTGTGTGTGTGTCTGTCTGTGCAATGTATGTATTCACTCTAACTCAAAACTTAATGGATCGAATTTCAAGAAATTTGGTAGGTAAGTCACTTGGATGCGACCCTGGTGCTGATTAGTTTTTGGAACGAATTGGGATAAAAAAAACGCACTTTTTTTCAAAATGGCCTGCAAAAATTGCCTGTATCCACACTAGATGAAAAACTAATGGACCGAATTTCACAAAATTCGGTAGATAACTCGCTTGTAGGTCACCCTGGAGCTGTTCAGATATTGGTGCAATTAAGAAAAAAACCTGCCTTTTTTGCAAAATGGCCCTCAAAAATCGTCAAAATCTAAAATAAAAAACTACGTATGCTCAAATATATCCATTAAATGCTTGTTTTAAACGTAATTTTTAACGAAGAAAAAAATAAGACCAACCCCATTACACTAGGACTAGCCGTTCTCGAGATATTTTAATTTTTTCGTATTTTCTCTACGCCACCTTGGAAAATAAGTCCAGTTACCAAATCAGAATGGAAATTGAATTAAAAGTGAATTAAATTTAATTAAAATAAAGAAAACGTGGATATAAGTCTGCAGAGATATTCATGTGCTGCCCACATCAGATTTTTGAATTACTGTTCAGTATCTTCAGATGAAATGTTCTCCTGGTTCTACTACGTCGAACCATGTAATATAAATTACATTAAAAAAAAGAAACAAAAGTGTAAAATATAGATTATTAGGAAGAAATATGTTTTTCAATACCCTAACTCTATATAATAGTGGCGTACGGAAAAATAGAAAGTAAATTTTAATCACACATAAAATTAAACCAATTTGAGAGGGCAGACGAGAAAAGTCAGTTTCTCTAAATCTTACTTTTGGAAATTATGCTGCAAGCCATGATTATGTTGAAACAGAAACACAGGAAACTCCTAATGATATCATTATTACGGTTACGGTTGATAATACGTCTGAAGAATCCGAATACAATAAATTCTAAATTTATTTTAAAAAGAAGAGGATAACACCAAGAATTACTGTTGAAATTCTCAAAAATGTACGTGACTATTTCGAAGCCAATAACGGTAACCACAATGACAATTTTAGTGAAACAGGAAATGCTACACAAATGTGTTATGAATTTAAATGATCAAAATAAAGTTACAGATTTTTTAATGTAAATAAATAGCAGTATATTACAGGTTAGATGAAGTATGTAATGATTATAGGTTAGATGAATGATGTAAAGAATTGTGTTAAAAAATAGTATACTGTGTAGATTGTAAAAAAGAATGTGTAATGGTGTTAAAAATATAAAAGTAGATAGTAGTGTGTAACATTTCAAGGTGAATGTGCATATGTTTAAAATTTTTTTAAATAGTCAAAATTTAATTTAGCTTCAATTGAAAGCTGGACCTGGTAGAGTTCATGAGTACATAACTTATGTTTATTTAGTGTATATAATGTGCTAAAAAACTTTTGTGTTACAGCAAGACTGTTGAACTAATTCTCTTCTTTGTCCCCAAGAAAGTGAAAAATGCCAATTAAAAAATTGCATGTGAATGGAACTTTTTTTCGAACTCTATTGTTGTTGATTTTTTTTGTTTGTTTTTTGTTGTTTGTGGGGAGATATGTGAGACCAGAAATTGTTCTCACATGAGACATTTTTATTTGATTATTTATGGTGTTCTTTAAGGAAAAGAAAGCTTGAGTATGACTGGCGCCGAACTTTACGACAACTTGAACTTTTAGGTCAAATGCTATAAATTTAGGTGTGCCAGGTCACAGAGGCTGAGAGGGGCTGTGAAGTGATGCCATTGGGTTCAGAAGAACCAATGAGCGCCAAGGGGAAGAAGGGCGGAGCTACCCCCCCCCCCCGCCGAAGGAGCCACAAGTCTAAAACAGATTTACGAAAGGAGCGAAGTGAATATGACCTAGCAGACATGACTTAGGAGTTGCAGTTAGAGTACGAGTATTTACACTATCATGACTTAAGAGGAAAGAAATCAGAGTTCGGAGCCACACCCCCCAGAGTTGTGGACGAAATACACGATTTTCAGTTATAGACAAAATGAGAGTGCAGTAGCATACGAAGGACAATGAGGAGTTGTGGCAAGAGTGATGAAAACCTTGGAGAGATGATAAGCCCAAGATTAAACTTGAAGGTATGTGCTCATAATAACAGGTCCTAGACAACAACGGTAAAACTAATAATTCTTGTCGCATATCTCCCCTCGCTAAAATAATCAAATGAAAATTGATAATAAGTGAAAATTGATATTTATGAAAATTGGTGCTTTTGATAAATTGATGTTGTTAATAAATTATATTGTTTAAGTTTTAAAATAGTCTAATCTTTTAATATTAATTAATAATTCTTTTCAGGACTTACACATAAGTTAAATAATTGGGGGTTTTGCGGCACAATAACGATCGATGTACGTTTTAAATGTTAATTCTACTATATATGAATTTACGGCAATGTTAATATAATTTAAACTTATTAATTAAACTTAAATTCTATTTTTATGCCACACGAATTTTCGTCCCCGTCACAATACTTTCGTTATACATTATGTATATAAGGAAAGTAATAAAAGAACCCGTTTTAAGAATTACTGAACTCAAATGCGGCATTTTTTATGTATATAAGTGTATGTATGTTAGTGTGTGCATCAGTGAGTCTTTCGGTATAACATCTCATGAAAAAGGATGTGTTTCGAAAATAATTTGGTACGATTTCTACAATCAGTGGATACTGGAACCGTATAGACTTTAAACGAAATCAAAGATTCGAAAACGATCTCAATATTAAAATAAGTTTTTGGAAAATCATAAAAAATCAACATAGCTATAAATAAATGTAGACATACTTATTTTATGAGAATCTAACTTCCTAATATTTCTGTAACAGTAACTAATTAAATCGGTTTATTTCCTGCAATAACCCACATAAAATGGTGTCTTTTCTGCACCTAAAGCTTGCTGATAGAAAAAATAATAATTAAAAAATCCAAATAATAACAAGATTAGTTCAAATTTAAAAATTATTGAATTTACCGACCTTAAAAAATTAAAATTTATTTACAATCAAAAATCAGTCTTTCAAAAATACATTTAAAAATATTGAATTTTAATCACATATAATTTTTTTCAGGTAATTTCTGATTATTTTTAGTCGTTAATAAAATTGTATTTGAATTTATGGAATAGTCGTGAACGACGTAATGGCAGGATGGTGTACAGTTTTAAAAATAGGTGACTAACCACTTATGGAACTTCAAACTTGGCATTTTGTTTTGAAGTTCTCCTTCCTCAGAATAATACTGAATGTCACAAATACATTTCGTAATTGAAAGATTTGGGTGGTCTCGTATTCCATGTCGTAGAAACTTAATATCCTTGATTACTACAAAATACAAACACATAGACAGGTATCCCTAGACTTCGTTCCAAATTTTGCACTGGAAGCAATTTCAAAAAATTACCAGATCATTTAAAGTACATTATTCGCCACTTCAACCTGGCACTTGTGTTGTCCTGACTTCGTTCCACCATTTTCTTTAACTTATAATTTTCTTAACACTATACGAAAACTGACACTAAATATATATCTTATCGTAACTGATCAAATGGCCGGTTTCTAGATAAAAACTTTATTTTTCTGATTGAATGCAAGTAATATTAATTTTAGTAAGGCAATATTAAGCAAAGTAACTTTAATAGATTCCATTCGGTTCCTAAAACTATTATAACCGCTTCTTCTATTGTGCATGTTGTTATATGTTTCATAATACTGTGGTCAATTATCAACGAAAATGGAGTCTTCACTTTACCCTTTATAATATTACGTTTTGCATATCTCGTTGGAACTGATTCCTCTCTGAAAATGTTATGAAGTGCTGCTCTCCCAGATGTAGCACCTACTTGCATTTCTTCCCCCAACAGTGCCATCAATCGAGACATACTGCTCATTTTTGCATTCCCATCTTCAGAACTTGAGAGCAATTTCATTCTTTTCCGTCCTCTACGTATTATATTCACAATATCCTCTCCTCATCATCGGTATCTGTAGTCCCACACTCAGTGTCTAGTAGATTATTATAATTTTCAAATAATATATCTTTACTTTCAGAAAGTTTACCGTCATCCATTTTCGAAAACTCTTCGCCTATGGTACTTATATCTTCTAAGAACTTGGTGTGTCTTGAATGTTTCGACATATTTTCAAGGTGAAGATTAGGAATAAAATAAAGCTGTAAAAATAAAATAAAAACGAAAATATATTACAAGCTAGTTTATATCACTTTTTTTTTGTAACTTGAAATTTCACTCACTTTATTGAAATTTTAATACACATTTATTTTAAATTGAACTTGAAAAATGTCTGGAAACTGATAAAAATATGTGGAATGCGCAAGTACATCACATTTTCTGACCCGATAACATTGTAAGGCAATACTTTTTCTCCCGTTCAAATGATCGGTAGTGGCAGATAACACTAGACTATGTATTTTATCATATAAACATAAGAAGAAAAATCTGATGTGGGCAGCACATGACTTTCCCTGCAGACTTATATCCACGTTCTCTTTATTTTAATTACATTTATTTCACTTTTATTGAATTTTCGTTCTCATTCGGTAACCGGGCTTATTTTCAAAGGTGGCGTAGGGAAAGTACGAAAAACTAAAATATCTCGAGAACGGCTAGTCCTAGTGTAATGGGGTTGGTCTTATTATTTTCGTCGTTAAACATTACGTATTAAACGGGCATTTTATGGATATATCTGAGTATACCTAGTTCTTTAGTTTAGATTTTGAAGATTTTTGCGGGCCGTTTTGCAAAAAAAGGCAGGTTATTTTTTTCCGAATCGTACCAAAATCTAATCAGCACCAGAGTGACCTATACGTGACTCATCTACCGAATTTTGTGAAATTCGGTCCATTAGTTTTTCAGCTAGAGTGGATACAAGCTTTTGCGGGCCATTTCGCAAAAAAATGCGGGTTCTTTTATTCCGAATCGTATCCAAAACTAATCAGCACTAGCCCCGCCCACAAGTGACTTACCTACCAAATTTTGTGAAATTCGGTCCATTAGTTTTTTAGTTACAGTGGATACAAAATCTGCACAGACAGACAGACACACAGACAGACAGACAGACAGACAGACACACGCACAGACGTCACGCTAAAAATGGTTTTTTCGTATTCTAGAGGTCTCGAAACGTGTAGATCCGTCGAAAACTCGAGTTGTGATTTTCGGTATGATTCCAATACTTTCCCTATACATTACCATGTATTGCAGGGAAAGTAAAAAATCTGATGTGAGCAACACATGACTTTCCATATATAATGCAATGAATTTACAACTTTTACCGTTAAAAAAATAGGGTTTTCTTATAGTAGATACTTACATTCTTTCCAAGATATTGAATTGTCGACAATTAGTCGTCATTTTCATTGATTTAGCGTCATTTTAATCCATTCGGCAAGATTTTCGCTAATTTGACAACATTTCAAAAAGTCGCCAAGTTGGCGACATTCCGCCAAATTCGTCACCAAAATCTCGTCAAGCTTTACTGGCTGAGAAATAAGTTATTCTTATAGCAGATAAATGACTATTGGCGTTCAGATACAAAAGTATTACTCGAAGTAACTTTTCTCATGAATGGAACGAGCTAGATCCACAAGAATGATATCACGAAATATATCGCATGGTACTACATATGAAAAGTGAACATATAGGATATATATATATTTTTTATTTTACATGACTTTTTGATAATTTTTTTGAAAAATGCGCAGTATCTCGAAAACGGTTCATGTTAGCGTACTAAAATTTAAGTTAATCGTTTTCTAATGAAAAATTACATAAAAAATGTCTATTTGCGTAACTTTATCAGCGGTTTTAATTTTTTGACGATTTTTTCAAAATTTCACTGGAAAATTTAGGAAGGTTCTTAACATTCGATTACGTTTAAAAACAACAGGCTTCCAGTGTTTACGGATTGTGATTTTTGTACCAAATTTCGTTCGAATCGGTCCATTCGTTCTTCAGTTATTGTCTCCACAGGCTCACTGACACACACATACACACACACATCACCTCAAAAATGTTTGATTCCTGATCAGGGATGCTTAAAACGTGCTCTCCCGTCGAAAACTCGAATTCGAATTTTCGACCCCGTCACAATACTTTCCTTGTACATTATGTATATAAGGAAAGTAAAAAACTATATATTGAAAAATTGATTTTATACATTTAGTAGAGTCATGAATACATTTATTAAGTCATGAAGTAAAGTGAGAACAAGAAAGATCAATCATGCATAAAGCATTGATTATAAAACACTTTTCAACTTCAATGCAATTTTACATAAACATCTCTGAAATGCGATACATTCCTCGGTAATAATTTTAAAATTATCACAATACTACATTAATTTATTATATTTGAAAACTTCATCGAAGAAATTGAACTTCATTCAAATGACAGCATTGAAATATAAATTGCCTGGTTTAAACTTCTCTGAAATGCAATACATTCCTCGGTAATATTTTTAAAATTATCACAATACTACAATAATTTATTATATTTGAAAACTTCATCGAAAACAAATGAATGTTATTCAAATGACGTCATCGAAATATAAATCGCCTCTCTATAAAAGCAGCATTTCATTCATAAATGTTTTTCAAATCGATTCATTCATCACAATACTATAATAAGTTATTTTATTTAAAAATTTGAAAAAATGTTATCTACCATATTTATTTTAAAATGTGAAACCTCTCTTACATATAAATAATTCAACACTTGGAAAGATATTTATTATATAATATATCTGTTTTTCTTTCTGGAGGATATAGTACGTGTCAGAATTTAATTGAATTTGTTTTTCTCCCTATATTAAATAATATTTATTTAAAAAACTACTTAACGTATTGTACTGAATTTTTTTATATATATTTTATGGGATAATTTGAATATTTCCTAAAATTTTCGAAGCAATTTCTAAATTTTAAATTCGCTTAAAAAATGTTTGGAAAATTAGGTCCCATAGGGTTCAATGTATTTCATTTTTTCAACCCGGGTTCAATCCAAAACTAATTGGGTAATATTATTCATTTATATTTCTATAGGTCCCACAGATCGTCTGAAAAACATACTAAAATTTCATTTTGATAGTCATTTTTACGGCAGTTGTCGTGCTAACGGACAGACAGACAGACAGAATGAACAAAGTCATAAACACTTTTCAACTACCTTGCAAAGTGTTAAAAAGCGATAACATTATATACGAATTTTCTAATCAAAAGTTTGCAACCGGCATTTGACAAGTCATGGTATAATTTAGTGCTAAAATATTTTGGAATAATACAACTATTTATGATTTACAAATATTTCCTTATACTATTTAAATTTGCGTTTTGTGTCATTTTGGGTCAATACAGCTTACTTGAAGAAAGCAGATATAGGAAAATTAGGTGACTGCAAATGTTTTGAGGGTAATTTGAACCATCTTCCTCAGGTTGAAAACAGTGTGCTCCTTCGACGATAATAACTTGCAATTTCCTCGAGCGTAGTGCATCGTTAGAACTTCTACTGGTTAGTACAAAGATCTGTAATTCGATGTTGGAGACATATAACACGACCAGCCCGAAGGCTTATGGTAGCTAATTGTATGGCCGGTGCTTTGATTTACAAGTGTGTCATACTCTTTATGTAATCAAATATATCTTTCCAGTCATACATTCTGTGCAAGGTTATTTACAATTGCGCCCAAACAAATCATCCCTGTCGGTAAGTGCAATGATGCCAGTGGTCTAAATTTGATCCTAGTACTACTAGCGTGGATTCAATGAACTTTAGTATATAGGGAGCCGATTTCACATCAAGAGGTCAAAGGTCTCACAGGAAGCTTAATTGGGGGAGAAAAATAGCATGAGGCTATTCTGACATTGAAATAGCAGCAGGTGGTCATCCAGATTGATTGCCAGATGCACTTTAATTTGACACCAAATGGTGGATAAAAATGATGAGAATGATGGAGAAGAGATGTATGATGGAATCAACTTTGACGATAAGAGCTTGCAATTTTGTTCCAGTAGCTCAACAGTCTTGCGTCAGCTGGCCAATACGAAGAACCGTGGTTCTATTCCCGGTTGAGGAAGCAAGGTTCTTCACATTGGGGCCCGAACAAAACAGCCCTGTAGGTTAGTGCAGTGATGCTCGTGGTCTGAAACTGACCCTAGTATAACTAGCACGAATTTAGTGGACTCAAATATACTGAGCACCGATTTCAAATCAGGCGGTCAGAGACCATGCAGAGAGCTAACCTAAAGAATAACAGAAAAGATCAATCATGCATAAAGCATATTGATTATGAAACACTTTCCAACTTCAATGCAATTTCATTTAAACATCTCTAAAATGCGATACATTCCTCGGTAATATTTTAAAAATTATCACAATACTACATTAATTTATTATATTTGAAAACTTAAAAGTTCATCGAAAAAAAAATGAACTTCATTCAAATGACGCCAATTAAATATAAATCACCTGGCTCCTCGGTAATATTTTTAACATTATCATAATACTACAACAATTTATTATATTTGAAAACTTCATCAAAAACATCTGAAATTTATTCAAATAACGCCATCGAAATACAACACGCCTGGCTCTCTCTATAAAAGCAGCATTTCATTTATTACATTTTGCCATTCATTTCATTCATCACAATAATATAATAATTTATTTTATTTAAAAACTTAAAACCATGGAGTTACAAGTAATTAAACACTATGCTTAAAATCTTCAACGAAAGAAACCGTCCTTCTCTCCTTAAAATCAAATAATATTTCATTCATATCAGCTATGCAGACTCCATGCTAAATAATTTTGCGTTAAAGAAATGCAGAAATTCTTATACAACTCATTCTACATATTTTGCTCTTTACATTTTATATAAGTAAAAAATAGGCTTCGTTGTAGAAATAATCAAACTTGATTATCATTTAAACTAAAATATATTGTAATTACGTTGTTTCAGTATGTAGATACACATAATTTAGACAAAAATGAAGCGGTTTTAGGATGGATACAACACTTAATACACTACAAAGAACTTTAAAAATCACGATATTGATACAAGATTGATGCCATATTTCATTTTGAAGTGGATCACGTGATATCTTCATAAAATGGTCACGTGATCGCTTCATATAAGAGGTGTAATTATTATTTTAATTTTTATTTTAAAAACTGCCGAATATATTTTGCTGATTTTTTTTTATATATTTTTTGAGATAATTTGAATATTACCTAAAATTTGAGAAACAATTTGTGAATTTTTTATCCGCTTAAAATATGTTTGAAAAATTATGTCCCATAGGGTTCAAAGTATTTCATGTTTTCAACCCGGGTTCAATCCAAAACTAATTGGGTAATATCATTCATTTATATTCCTGTAGGTCCCACAGATCATCTGAACAACATACTAAAATTTCATTTTGATTAAGTCATTTTTACGGCAGTTATCGTGCTAACGGACAGACAGACAGACAGAATGAACACAGTCATAAACATTTTTCAACTTTGTTGTAAAGTATTAAAAATAGCAGCGGACGGCTAACTTGAAAAAAAATAGCTGAAAGTGGTCAATGAAATTGTCAGAATACATGTCAATCTTACATTAGAGGATGGAAAATGCAGGGTCCACTTCGGTGATAAGAGCTTGCAATTCTTTCTCAATAATTCGATGGTAGAGCCCCGGTTGGTCAGTGCAAAGATCCGTGCTTCGATTTCTCGGTTAGAGCAGCAAGGTTTTTTACAAGCTGTCAGTTTTAGCTACCAGAGGAAGACAGCTCAAAGCATTCTTGAAACAATTGCAATCACCTAATTTCCTATGCATGTTTTCTTCGTTAGAGAGTTATACTATCCCTGCATCTTGCATTCAAAATCGTGCATTCAAATCTGCAATTCCACTCAAACAATTCGGCAATTCACTAATAAAAAAAGCGCCAAGTTGGCGATATTTTATTACATTCGTACTGATTTGGAAAGTGAACATATTTAGCTGTGCTTTCTACTGTTTTAATTTTACTTCATTTTTAGTACTTTTTGTTATAATTCTTCTCATTGGTTCAAAAACAATTTAATCACATAAAAAGGAATACAATATAAAATACCAGCTTCTAAATACGAAAGAGGAAACTAATTTGCTGTTCAGACCAAATTTATTAGTTCCGCCAGCAATTGTCGTTCTATTTTTTCCTACGCAACACATTAGACGGGAATGAGAATTGACAGCCTCTGACACTATTCATGGAGGAAATGCACAATGTGTTGCGATTCAAACTTAAGCAATTTCTAAATCCAGTTCATCCGGTCAATAGAAAGGCAATATCACTGCTATAATTTAACTGAAAACAAAATGAGAAAATCTAATGTGGACAGCACATGACTTCCTCTGCATAATGCAATAGCTTCACCCCATGCAAAACCTAATTAATTTAAGAAACCCTATACCCCTAAAACCCCTTAACAAATCGTACCCGTTCCACAAACAGTGAAATTTTCTATATTTCGAATCAAAAATAAAAATTCTCCCAAAATGACTGCGAAAGATAAAACTTAATTTTTAAGATATGGAATTTTGATCCATTTGGCGTCATTTTGATTAATTTAGCATAAGTTTTGTCCATTCAGAATCATTTAAAAATCACTAAATGGGCTATATTTTGTTATATTCGTACTTTTTAAGACAGTGAACAAAACACTTGTTACTTAATTTTTTCTAGTCAATTTGTTTGAAAAGCATGCAATATCTTGAAAATAGCTGATGATAAAACTATAATTTGTATGGAACATTATGAATAGAATGATTATTTATTTAACTTTATTGAATGCTCCTATTTTTTTATATTGAGGCCTTCCAAATGCTCGATCACATTTCAAATCAGTAGGTTTTCAGTATTCACTTATTGTAATAATTGTAACAAGTTTCTTTCGAAATGGTCCAGTGATTTATGATACATTCTACAAGCACATACATGTATACATACATACACACTAGCATATACACACAGACACTACCTCAAAAACATTCAATTCGAGTTTGGAGACTCTTGAAACATGTTCTTACGTCGAAAACCTAAATTCTAATTTTCGACCCTATCACATTACATAAGGAAAATTATAAATATGTTAGAATCTTTTCCGACTGAAACGATGTTTCATGTAAAGCGATATTCATTCTGGTGCATCGTGTCAGTGGTGGAGAAATTTAATTGCTTGAGAATACAAAATTTATGGTTATTGGCTAATTTTTTTATATCAAGATGTAAAGCTCCTACAAAAAGCACATGCTTTTGTGAATGGAACAAACAAGTTCAATGAAAACGATGTTTGTAGATTTGTTGCATAATATCACATAAGGAAAATGAACATATTGAACGATACGTATACAGAAGGTCGTTTGCACTTTATGGAAACGATTTTGTATTTATGTCTCTTGTTAGCGTTTTGAGATAAAGATTTGGCATTTTCAATATAATCGTCTGCTACAGTTTGGTTTTGATTGGAATGTAGAATAAAAGATTTATTTTGAAAATGGCTGGTGACATTTGATGGATGGCTCGAAGGTTACGTAAATGCGCTTTCCGAGGAAAAATATTCGTATCAACAAATTGTAAACCGGTGTAAAAATCGAGGTTATTGCATTTCAAAGAAAGGTATTTTTATTAAATTAAATTTGAAAGGGAAAAGCGTCTAGCTGAAAGTAAAAATGAAAAAATGGCCGCAAAATTGCATCCTCAGACTGTTCGAACGCAGGAAAATATCAAGAAAGTGATCCTAAAAGAAAATCCACTGACTCAAAGATCCATTGCATCGAAACTGGGAATGTCTTCTACCACTGTAAGTGAAACCATTCATAAAGATTTGAAGTTTAAAAAAACGCTTAAATCTAAAGTTCATCTGTTTCTGCCAAAGCATATAGTAGAAAGAAAAACAAATTGTAGAAAGTTATATGAAAAATACCTAGCTGCTGAGAAATGGAAATTTGTGGTAACACTCGATGAGGCATGATGGGTGTATTTAAGTGACAGTAATAAAAATCTGATGTGGGCTCATTCTTTCTGTATTTCTTTAAGATCTCATTAAATTGAGTTTAATTGTACAAAATAACACAACATTTTCATTTTTAATTCAATTTCTGCTTTTATTTGGTAATTTGGCACTTTTTCCAAAAGGGGCATAACAAAAATGCAAAAAATCTCAAATATCTCGAGAACGGTTAGGCGTAGAGTAATAGAGTTGTTCTTATTATTTCCCTCGTCTAAAATTACGTATAAAATAAGCATTCAATTGATACATTTGAACATACGTAGTCTCTATTTTTAGATATTGGAGTTTTTTGAGGGCCATTCCGTAAAAAAGGGCAGGTTGTTCTTTTCCGAATCGTACTAAAATCTAATCAGCACCAGAGTATCCCACAAGTGATTTATCCACAAAATTTTGTGAAATTTGGCCAATTAGTATTTCAGCTAAAGTGGATACATAAGATTTTTGAAGGCCATTTCGCAAAAAAAGGCGGGATCTTTTTTTCCGAATTGTACCAAAACCTAATCAGCATCAGGGTCACGCCCAAGAGTCTTATCTACCAAATTTTTTGAAATTCGATCCATTAGTTTTTGAGTTAGAGTGGATACATTCATTGCACAGACACACACACACACAGACGTCACGCTAAAAGTGGTTTTTTCGTATTCTAGAGGTCTTGAAACATGTAGATCCGTCGAAAACTCGAGTTGCGATTTTCGGCATGATTCCAATACTTTTCCAATACATTATCATGTATTGCAGGGAAAGTAAAAAGAGCAATTTTCTATTGCTCTACATACGAAAATCACCGTATGAAATGGCTTTTTCAATGTACAGAAAAGTTCCCAAAGGGATTCATGATAGTTGCAGGATTTTGTTACAACGGTAAATTAAAACTCAAGAAAGTCTCAAGTAAATCTAAAATTAATTCACTCTACTATCAGCAGAATATTTTAGAACAAATTTTTGAAGAAGAAATTCCAACCTTATATAGAAAGGATATCAATAAAGTTGAGCATCATATGGACAAAGCCTCTAGTCACACGTCTAAGTCAACTGCCACATAGTTAGCAAAGAAAGAATCAGAAACAGGAATAAAATATATCCCATTTAATGAAATACCTGTAAAATCACCTGACGCTACTCCTATGGACTTTTGCGCTTTCGGTTTGTTAAAACGAGCCTTAGGAAAACGGCATCCAACAACACCAAACGGACTTTGGAAAACGACCCAAGAAGATTGGAATGCAATTGACATGACGGTGCTAAGAAAAAATGTACTTTCATGGAAAATTCGAGCTATAGCTATAGTCAAGAATCAAGGCTGTCAGATAGAAGCAAATCGATGCAATAAATACGCCCTTTATGCATAAAAATTAATCATCAAAATCGTTTCCATAAAGTACAGACGACCTTCTGTACTACTTTTCCTTTAATTTTAGATACGTTCTTTGATTAATGCATTTGAATAATGTGTAATATCCCAAGAACGTTCATACTAGCGTTCTAAAAATTTTGTTTTTCGTTTACGAATAACAATTATGTATGAAATGAGTGTTTATTTAACATTTATAGCAAGTCTGGTGTTTTTAATGATTTTTTTTTCAAAAGTTCATTCGAAACTTGAGGAGGGGGGTGTTCGAACATTCAATTGCATTTAAAACAATAGGAGTTCTACTGCACTCTGATTGTAATATTCGTACCAATTTCTTTTCTAAACGGTCCATTTGTTGGCAAGACATAGTTTCCACAGACTCACGTACACACACACACACACACACACATACACACACACACACACATACACACACACATTCGCATATGCATACACAAAAACACCACGTCAAAAATGTTAGATTTCATTTCAAGGATCCTTAAAATGTGCTCCTCCGTCAAACATTAGAATTCACAATATTTATCCTATACATTACACTATGTATGTAGGAAAAGCAACTAGAAGAATATACAGGGTGTCCCAAAAAGTTTGAAACACGTTTTAATTCCTTGTCTGTTGGAGATAAGTGGGCAGTGAAAATTGCAAAAATGTTGAAAGTAAGATAGGAAATAATACTACGTTAATGAAATAGATCTTCCATTAATTTTCAAAAAGTTACACTTTTTAAATTTTTATACGACCCTCATGACAAATTTGATCAATCAGAAAATTTTTAGTTTTAATGCAGGAAGATCATTAAAAAAAACCGCATATCTGTATCTTTAAAATTGAACGCGTTATATTTAATTGAAAAATGAACATTGTGAATTGGGATCATGTATTAAATTAGAAATGTAAATTTGTAACATATCACAAAAAAGATAAAACTGGATAATAATGCATAGGATACCCAACCGCGTAGTGAGTACCACTGCTTTATATGATCTCTGCCTGTGTGATGATTTATTTAGATGCATTTGTGATAAAAAAATTTAGACACATATAACGTATTTTTGATCTAAACAGTTTCCATCGTCAATTTGTTTATGATCCTTATTTTTACTGTTGAAACAGCGTGTCACATGGTACGGAAAAGTGACATATGTCAGGTTTTTTCCTTTATCATAATTCGGTTGATTTCAAACATACAGATATGCGGTTTTCTTTAATGAACTTGTTGCATTAAAAATAAAAATTTTCTGATTGACCAAATTTGTCTAAGAGGGTTGTATAAAAATTTAAAACGTATAACTTTTTGAAAACTAATGAGAAGACTATTTCATTAAAGTATTCTTATTTCCTACCTTACTTTCAACATTTTTGCAATTTATATTGGCCACTCATCTCCAACAGGTACAGAATTAAAGCGCGCTTCAATCTTTCTGGGACACTATGTATATGGAACGCACATTTACAAAACAGTTTTTTAAACTTCTTTTATGTAATGTCAGAATTATAAGGCCAGTGATAAAATTATACGTATGAACAAGAAAGATCAATCATGCATAAAACATTGATTATGAAACACTTTCCATCTTCAATGCAATTTTATTTAAACATCTCTAAAATGCGATACATTCCTCGGTAATATTTTTAAAATTATCGCAATACCACATTAATTTGTTATATTTGAAAACTTAGAACTTCATCGAAAAAAATGAACTTCATTCAAATGACGGCATTGAAATATACATTGCCTGGTTTAAACATCCCTAAAATGCGATACATTCCTCGGTAATATTTTTAATATTATCACAATACTACAATAATTTATTATATTTGAAAACTTCATCGAAAACAAATGAAATTTATTCAAATGACGTCATCGAAATATAACACGCCTGACTCTCTCTATAAAAGCAGCATTTTATTCATAAACATTTTTCCATTCATTTCATCCCTCACAATACTATAATAATTTATTTTATTTAAAAATTTAAGAATATGGAGGCACAAGTAATTAAACTCTATGCTTAAAACTTCATCGAAAAAATCGTCCTTCTCTCTGTAAAATCAATGAATATTTCATTCATATCAGCTATATTGCAGACTCCATGAGCTGAATAATTTTGCGTTAAAGAAATGCAGCAATTGTTATACAACTCATTCTATATATTTTCTGTTTACATTTTCCATAAGTGAAAAGTAGGCTTCGTTGTAGAGATAAACAAATTTGGATGATCATTTAAACTCAAATATATTGTAATTACATTGTTTCAGTATGTAAATTCATAGAATTTAAGCAAAAATAAAGCGGTTTTAGGACGGGTACAACACTAAATATGAATTAAAAAGAACTTGAAAAATCACGATTTTGACACAAGATGGATGCCATATTTTATTTTGAAATGGGGCAAGTGTAATGGTAACGTGATCGCTTCATATAATGGATGTAATTATTATTTTAACTTTTATTTAAAAAACTACTGAATATATTTTTCTGAAATTTTTTTTACATATTTTATGTGATAATTTGAATATTTCCTAAAACTTTTGAAGCAATTTGTGAATTTTAAATTCGCTTAAAAAAAGTTTGAAAAATTAAGTCCCATAGGACTCAATGTATTTCATTTTTTCAACCCGGGTTCAATCCTAAACTATTGAGCGATATTATTCATTTATATTCCCATAGGTCCCACAGACAGTCTGAGCAACATACTAAAATTTCATTTTGATAAAGTCATTTTACGGCAGTTATCGAGCTAATGGACAGACAGAATGAACAAAGTCATAAAGACTTTTCAACTTTGTTGTAAAGTGTTAGTAAAGATATTTTTTTCAGAAACTATATAAATAAAATTGAAAATCTGTCTGTCTGTATGTATGCATGTTTATCTCATCATCATGGGAGAACTGCTGAACCAAATTTAATGAAATTTTGTAGGTAGCCTTGGAATAGCCCCACTTAAAATTTAGTTTATGTTTCGACTTTCTAGGTCTAGGGGTTGTCTAGATATTAATTAAAAAAGCACAATTTAACCTTCCATAGAGATAGCATTATGCAGTCGATATTTTCCGCCAATTAATGTGAAGAAAATTATATCATGTTGCTTAGCAACGAATTTAAATCCAGTGCGTTTATGCCGCAGACGATTTTTAATAAATCTTTTCCGATTTAAATAATAAAGATATCTTATATAAAGTGAATTTCACCGATATTGCATTTTTAACAGGATTATATCAAGTACGGTCTTCAGGTTTCAACATTATTATTATTGATATTTTCAATTTATTACGTCATTGTTTTATGTTTTCAAAAATTAATGAAACTCATATATTATATGTAATACGGGTAATCTTCTACAAATGCACGGCAATATCTTCTAACCTAGGAGAATATATGTAGTACAGGTATATTGGCATATATTTTACATATATTGGCATACGCTGGAATCAGTTATGGCCTTCTGATTTAAAGATACGGGATTATTGATATTTTAAAGTTATTTCGTCATCTGTTTTATTTTGACAAATATTTTGAATGTCATATTGCAATACAGTTAAAACTTCTACTTACGCACAAACATATCTTCTAATCTAAGACAATATAAGTAGTACGGGTACAATTTTAGGGCTTTCATTTTGGCATATATTGGAATCAATTACGATCTTACGATTTAAGATTACGGATTATTAATATTTTCAATTTATTACGCTATCTGTTTTATATTGGCAAAGATTTTAGAAACTCATATATTGTAGTATGTGTAAACGCCTACTAATACACGGGTATATCTTATAATATTCACGAATATGAGTAGTACGGTTCCCATACAACTTTAGAGCTTTTACTTCGCATCTATTGATTCAATTTCATATTTTTTGTAAATTTGTTTACAAACGGGACCAGAATGTTTCATTCTTCATATCTGCCAGGGGAAATAATTTTGTATATCGGGAACAGATATTTCTAAACTTCTTTTTAGGAGTATTAAATTAATTATTTTATTAGAATATTTTGATTAAGAATATCATTTAGTATAATATATGAATTTGCACATGGTTGTGAATTTTAAGTTTCTTTGCATTATACACTGCGTACGAAGAACGGATATACTGCCAGTTTTAAAATATAATTTCAACGTTTGCCTAAAAGCTAATAGAAAGTATTATAAATAATTTAGTTGGATGTAGCTTCAACATCACAAAGATTTAGTTAACTAATTAGCTTTCAATGATGAGATGTTCTGAATTGTCTATGATGAAACTACATTATTTTTGCAACTCGAGGTCTGAAAGTTAAGCAATTAGAAGGTGTTATTACATTTAAGATCCAATCTATTGAAATTGTTAGACGTCCAATTAAAGTTAAGAGGCAAAATTTACATGAATAAAAGATAAGTGTGCTTTGAATCAATTTGGGGATAATGAAAGTTAAATAATCTACGTTAAATAGTGCAGCGTAGAGTGTGGTAAAAGTGCGCATTACAGGTTTTAGTTGTTTCCTAGGAAGTTAGATTGACAACACTGAGTCAGTCTGCAAGGTATCTTCGCTGATTGGTGGTAGACGTTGTTATAGTCGGCTTGAGCGAATATCGTTGAAATTATGAGATAAGATTCATTTTTCGTCTTCCTGATGTAATATTTTAATCTCTTTCAGACTAAATTTATAACTAGATATAAACTTAACTAAATAATTCTCAAGACGTTTTAATAAACTCGCTTCTGATGTGTGGCATGATATAATTGACAATTAAAATTATTCGCCGTTGATGGCAGCATTTGCTGATAGCTAAAAAGGCGTCTCATGGGGCAAAAGTTCGCATATCACGGAGGGCAAAAGTTCGCATGCGAATTTTTGTTCCAATTAAGATTTAGGTATTGGCTGTTTGAGGAATTATCAAAATAAGACCCGGAGAAAAATATGCACCTCGGAGATGTTGGACACAGCTAGGCAGAGGCTTGCAAAGGGCGATTCAAAACGTCATAAGACTTAGGCATATTAGAAGCTGCTCTACGTCAGAGATCAAGGCTGTCAGTGCTTTTAAGATGTGTGGGATTTTTCCAGTTGGTCCTGGAGTGTTTATGGATGAAGACTTCGCACCTTCTGCAGTAACTGATATACAGCTTGATAAGGAAACACAGTCACCTGCAGTAACAGACACACAAATCAATGAAGCCTCATCATCAGGAGCAACAGATGCAGTTCCATCTACTTCTGGTACCCAGCATGTCAGGGCCGATTCGAGTGCATTTCCTTATCAAAACTATTCACATTCTGACTCGGATTATGAACCTGATGTATTATCTAGAGCACTAGCAAAACCAATCTCCCTAGCAGAAATCAGACTACTCCCAAGAAGGAAGAACCCCCAGCATAGAAGGAAGAAAGGAAAAAGTCCCAAATAATTACAAGTTCATCTTTTAAGAATAATCTACAAGCCAAAGCTGATGATATGAAGAAGAAGACATCCGAGGAAGCCCCTCCCACAGAAACTACAAGGCCAGTTAAGCGTAAACAACATTTTGCTAAATGCGACGCTCAAATTCATCTAAAAAAAAGCAAACTGAAGTTGAGAGTACAATACTCCTGTACAGTTAGAAAATTATTGTACAGTCAGAAAGTATAAATAACAGTATTTTGGCTTCAATGCATAAAGTGTTTAAAAACTACATTGTCCAGTAATGCATAGATAAAATTTTATTTATGATGTATTGCATAAATGACAGTGATTATGAAATTCCTTACTGACCGATTTACGCTTATTTTTCTATTTACATTATTTATATCTATTAAATCGAGTTTTATAGCATAAAATATAATATGAATTCAGTAGTAATCATTTCGACTTACGCCTAGCTCGCATTTTTAATTACTTTCTTTTCTCATTGGCAACTTGGGACATTTTTACTGTCATCAAAATTCCAAATATAACTCTAGAAATGTAAATGCTAGAGTAGTGTAGTTTGGTGTATTCATTTCATTATCAGACATTACACATAAAATAAATAAATATATAACGGATGCTATTAAGCATATTTATAGTTATCATTTATTTTTTATTTTAAGAGATATTAGGAGAAAATAAAACACCTTATTTATCCGATTTCATCTAAAATCAGCATCAATAATATGAGATATTAGTCCAGTGATCAAATTCAAAATATCAGTAATAGCTTTAATTAGTCATCTATAGAGAGAAGGAGAGAGAGAGAGAGATTATTACGTATAAAAATAAGATTTTCAAACACTCTATGTTCAAAATTACACGTGACTTACAAAATATTGTAAATTCCTGACTTAAAGATAATAGGTTATTTCAGAAACTTTTCACAGAACATCTTGCATATGTGAATCGCATCTAGAGAACTTTATTTTAATTCACTTTTTTCAAGTCTATTTCCTTCTTCGTCTACACTACACAATTAGTTATGTAAAAATTGATTACTTCCACTTCCAAGTTTTCTGTAAAGCAATAAATAGATGTTGTATAAAAAACCATTATTTTCACATAAGTAATTAAAATGATTACTTCATATATGCTAAAGTTTATTTATAAGCGCTCTCTGACGAATCTTAAATCTAGAATCAAATTATTAAAAGCAACTACGATTTTCTTGTGTCCTTTTGTCGCTAAGTGTCCTTTTAATTTTCTATAATTGCCTGTGGCTCCGCATCCATGAGTTTGTCCAACAATTCCCCGACTCATGTAAACACGCCGTGACTGTACTTAGAAATGGCTAGCGTCAACATTTCTCAGATTTATTTGATGGAAATCAAGTTTTCATGTATAATGAATTCTGCTGTAGTAAATTTTAAATGCCGAAAGCAGACTAATATTCAAATTATATTATTTTTACTTTTTCTGAAATAAAATTTTTCTGAGCTTTGTAAAATTTTCAATTTGATCATGAAATATTATTATAAATATGATTTTTAGTGACGAAGTTTCCCTAGTACTGAGCAATCCCCAGTACCAGACAGTAGAAGGCTGAACCTTCCGTTGCTAGATGGACACAGGTTACGATTATACATTTTGATACAAGCACAAAAGGCTTGTAGTCATTTTCCTATTTCGGATATGTTCTTACCATTGTTAAGAGTTCATTGTGAGGTACTTGTCTCCAATTGCTTGTTTCATGCTGATAAATTTTCTTGTTAACACTAATTTACTACATAGTGACTAACTCTCTTTGACTTACTATTTGTGTTCAACACATTTGTTATACAATTTTAGTAAAGATTTCACATAAAGAAAAACATGTACTTGCATAATGTTTTCCTAGATTTTAATAGATACTTTAACTAGAGCGTGGCTCAATTCGGCGTTTTTAATTCCAAAATCCACTTCTAAATAGTTTATTATTATTATTATTATTTTTTTTTTTGCAAATTTTTAAAAATTTGTAACTTTTTCTAAATGACCACAATTATAACATGTTACACTTCATTTTAAGGAGCTTATAAAATATTTCGATTGATACCAAGTTTGACAGTCTAACCCTAGGAGGAGCTAATGATGTCAAGAAGACAAAAATTGTATTGCAGCTGTTCTTTGCAATGATAAAAATTGTGATAGTTCGTCATCATTGCATCATAAATAACCCATTTTGTGCAGAATTATGTTAAATTTTATCCTGTACTGCCATGTGAAGACAATGTAAAATTCCAAATAAATGAAGTCCAAATAAATTATGACAAATAAATAAATTTTCGCTTAAATTTAAAAAAATTCTATCCAGTTCTGGATTTTTCTTTAACAAAGATTATAAAAAGTTTCTAAAAATACAATATTTGTGACTGTTATATACATAAGAAACCGACCCAGACAGACGGACATCAATTGAAAGGTCTTGAAACATATTGGCATCAAAATTGAAAATTTTCGTAAAAATAATAATTTCTCTATAATGTATTTTATAGTGTGAGAAAGTAAAAATAATATTTAAAACTCTATATTCGAAATTTATGAAATTATTGTAAATCTCTGATTTAAAGATAATACACTATTTGCGAAAATTCTCACTGAAAATTCTGTGTGTATATGTGAATCGCATCTAGAGAACTTTATTTCAATTCATTTCTTTCCACAGCCATTTCTTTTAACATCTGTACCACACTGCCTATAAACTCAAATTTCCCCCTTTAAATTTATAATCTTACCACTATTTGTACTTAAATTAATAGCTTTTTAACACTTTACAACATAGTTGAAAAGTGTTTATGACTTTTTTTAACACTTTACAACATAGTTGAAAAGTCTTTATGACTTTGTTCATTCTGTCTGTCTGTCTGTCTGTTAGCACGATAACCGCCGTAAAAATGACTTTATCAAGATGAAATTTTAGTATGTTTTTCAGACAGTTTGTAGGACCTATATTGAATATAAATGAATAATATCGCCTAGTTAGTTTTGGATTGAACCCGGGTTGAAGAAATGAAACACATTGAACCCTATGGGACCTAATTTTTCAAACATTTTTTAAGCGAATTTGAAATTCACAAATTGCGTCGAAAGTTTTAGGAAATATTCAAATTATCCCATAAAATATATAAAAAAATTTCAGTAAAATATGTTAGGTAGTTTTTTAAATAAAAATTATTTAATATAGGGAGAAAAACAAATTCAATTAAATTCTGACTCTTGCTATATCCTCCAGAAAAAAAAGAGATATATTTTATAATAAATATCTTTCCAAGAATTTAATTATTTTATATATAAGAGAAGTTTCTCGTTTCAAATTAAATATGGTAGATAACAATTTTTCAATTTTTTTTTAATTTTATGTAACTCTTCATGATTGATGGTTGTCTGCCTGTCTGTCACTTTATACTTATTTGATGGCATTTTTAATTCACTTTCCTGCGTTCTAGAGAGTTGAAATTTGGTACACAGTTTAAATTTGTAGAACATTTTATTCTACAAAAATTTGGTGGATCCTCAAATATAGATCCTACATTTTTTTCGAAATGGCCTGCAAATAATTCCCGTTCACTTCTATGAATCATTGTTGTAAAATTGTCAAAAATTCTGATGTAGGCAGCACATGACTTTCCTTGCAGACTCATATTCACGTTCTTTTTATTTCTTCAATAATTATTTGAGTTTATCTGCACAAAATAACATTCATAAGTATTTTAAATGACATTGAATTTGCACGCTAAACTTAAATTTGGTTCTCATTTAATAGCTGGACTTATTGTCAAAGGTAGCGTAGCGAAAACGCGAAAAACTAAAATATCTCAAGAACGGCTAGTCCTAGAGTAATGGGATTAGTCTTATTTATTTTTTTTTTTTGCCAAAAATCACTTATAAAATAAGCTTTTAAATGATATAATTGAGCACACGTTGTGTTTTATTTTTAGATTTAACAATTTTTGGGAGCCATTTCCCAAAAACAGCCCGTTCCTTTTCTCCGAATCGTACCAGAATAACCTAGAAGTGATTTATATACCAAATTTTGTTAAATTTGGTCTATTAGCTTTTAGCTAGAGTGGATAAAGACAATTCTTGCCGGCCATTTCGTAAAGAAGGCAGATTCTTTTATTACGAATCGTACTAAAATCAAATGAACATCAGGATTTCCCGCAAAAATCTTACCTACCAAATGTTATGAAATTCGGTCCATTAGTTTTTTAGTTAGAGTGGATACAGTATCCTCACAGGCACTCAGACACACACACAGATACACCCTTACACACACAGACGTCTACCTAAAAATAGTTTTTTCGTGTTCTAGAAGTCCCAAAACGTGTAGATCCTTCGAAAATTCGAGTTCAGATCTTCGGCACGATTACAATACTTTGAATATATACACACACACATATATATTATCTGTGTATCATCTGTGTATCTAAATTCCTAGCCTACGTAATTACAATATTTGTGATTTTAAATGATCGCTAAACTTTTATTATTTCTACAACGAAGCCTAATTTTAACTTATGCGGAATGCAAATATCTCAAACGATTATAAGGTGAGTCAGATAAGAATTGCTGAATTTTTTGCATGCAAAATTATTTAGCTCTGGAGTCTGGAACACAAGTTATATGAATGAAATATTCATTGATTTTGCATAGAGAATCAGACGATTCATATTTCAATGAAGTTTTAAATATTTAAGTATAATAAATTACTGTAGTACTGTGATAATGTAAAATATATCACCACTGAATGTATCCCATTTTAGAGATTTTTAAATGATATTTCATGTCAGTTGGAAAGTGTTTCATAATCAATGCTTATGCATGATTGATCTGTCTTGATTATAATAGAACTGTCATTTTAGAATAAGAAACCACATCTGTGTTAAAAATTGTGTAAAAAGTGGTTCTTTACAATTCCAAGTTTTCTGTCAAGCAATGAAGAAATGTAGCTTAAAAGGTCATTATTTTAGCTTAAATAATTGATACAAATACTTTAGATAAGTTGGAAATGAAGTGTATTCATAAACAATTTCTGGTTAATCTTAAAAATAGGATCAAATAATTTAAGGCAACTAAAATTTTCTTGTCGCAAAGGGCCGTATAATTTTTATGCAATTGCCTCTGGCCTGTAACCAAGAGTTTGTCCAACAATTCCCTGACTCATTGTTGAACAAACGCGGCGTGACTGTACTTAGTAATGACCAGAGTAAAAATTTCCCAGATATCTTTTTGTGATGAAATTAAATTTTCATTTATAATGAATACTACTAGAGTAAGTTTTAAATTCCGCAAACACAAATGTTCAAATTAGCGTTTTTACATTTTCCAATTTAAATATTTTCTGAGGTTTGTGAAATTATCAATTTGAACCCAAAAGTTTCTCTCTATATTAAAAAAAAGTAGCTGACGTCACCGCTGCTGCTGCTGCTGCTGCTGCCGCTGCCGTCGCGCACGCCGCTGTTTGACAAATCTCTCATTTCTCGTGATTCTTTGCTTCGTACCGGAGAAAACTATTGCATATAAAAATATGAAATTTGATACACTTGTAGAAACAGCTTTGGGGAATGTGTTGAAATAAACCGTTTTTTGATATATATTGTAGTTTAAGAAATATTTAATGTCAGAACCAAATACTAGAAAATATTTGAGCTGCGAGTTCCCGTCCTGGATAGACTAACAATAGCAAGGCCACGAATTTCTGCAGGCATGTGATTTTTTGTAGGAAGGAGTCCCTCTCTTTTAATTTTGATGTAGTTTTTGAGATATTTTACTTTTTATGCACTTCTGAAATGAATTTTTTTTCGTATTTTCTGTCGTATTTTTTTCGTATTTTTTCGCGATTTCTCTGTCTTGTACCGCAAAAACTATAACATACAAAAATATGAAATTTGGTACTTGTATAAAGAAGTAATAGGGTAACACGATGAAATAAATCGTTTATCGATTTAAATTTTAGTTTGGCATGAAATAGCTTGCGAAGCGAGTTCAGGATCAAGTAATTCAGTTTTGGGAATCACTGGGCTAAAAAAAATCCCTGCTTTTATCTCCTGTGGAAAATAGGTAGTGATAGAAAAAGAGATTTTTGAAAGTAGAAATTTTAGGAGAGATAGGTATAAAGCTAGCCCCGAAAATATATAGCAAAGCCTCCTGAAGGGGGTTGACGAAGCGTAGCGGGCAGGGTTCAGAGCCTGTTAATAAAATAAATACCGGGTAGTAGAGGCTTGGCTTGCACATCCCTATGCTAATTGGATGCTGGTAACGATTGCACACTTTGAGAGTAGCACAAAGGTCGTTTACACTCGTACGCCATATTCTTGCCATTGTTGAGAAATCATTGTGAAGTACTTGTCTCCTATTGTTTGTGTTATGCAGATAAATTTCACACCATTTACTGACTCTGTTTAGGTGAGTCCAACACATATAATATTTTTAGTAAAGATTTCGCATCAATAAATAAAAACATAATTTACTTACAGTATGTTTTCTTAGATTTTAATCGGTAAACATTTTCGTGATAAAGATACTGAATCCGTTATTTACTTTCACAGATATCGAGCGGGATGGTTGTACTCAAAACCAGAGGATCAAAGCACTTGGGGACTTTCTAAGCGTAGCATGTGGGCGAAATTCGAAATCCGAACCACATACGCGACATCTACAAAAAATAATAAAAGTGGGCATTTGTCCTCTGAGCTAAATTATATGCACTTTTTTAAACTTCACTTTCTGCATTCATATCTACGCAATATATCACCGAATACTACAACCTCCCCGTCTATTTAGTATACCTCCAAAATTGAGTTCAATCGCTTCAGAGGTTTTTACGATTACGAATTTTGAAAAATTAGTTACTGATTTTGAAATATATCTCATTTTATAGACAGATTACATACACTTTTGCGGATTTTTTCAGTATTCATATTTTGCTAAAATGCGTAATATACCACCCAAATTGGGTCCACTAGCTTTACCGGTTTTGGAGATGACGAAGATTCAACGACTTTGCAAAATATCATTTTATGGCTAAACTGTAGATATTTTTCAAAATATTATTTTCTGCCTTCACATGCATATAATATGTGTGCAATTGTAGACCAAATTATTTAAATGGTTTTGGGGATTACTAGGGGCCAACTACTTGCATCTGCACACACATCGACCGACAAAAATCCTTTCTGGTTTGTATATACCCCATAGATATTTATGGCGTAAACTCGGCTTGCGATTAAATCACGATGACTATAATTTTCTTAAACAGAATTCTTCAGAAAATAAAATACAAATGGGATGAAAATAGATATAAATAGCTATTGATGGGGAAAATTCAGTGTTAGAGAAGCAAATGCATATTTTTCTGTGTACAAAATATTTTTTGGTAGATAATGTTTGTGCCCTTAAGAAAGAGAAATCAATTAAAATCAAAACCTTAAAAGATAGATAAAAAAAATTCTCAATGATGTTTTAATTGGCATATTAGCTCTTTAAACATCTCAAATACCAGAACACTAATTTCTTATTCTTGGATAAAGCTACACTTTTTACTTTAGCCTATGGTCTTTCTGAACACTTCATATTACATCACTAATTCAACAAAACAATGACTGCGATGTTTATCACTGATTCATCAAACGCTTGTGACTTGCAGCTTTGCTGCCCATGCTTCATTATTCAGCGTAGATACGGTTCTATTTTCATTTTGTACAACTACATTTTTAGTTCATTTTAGACAAATACTTCGCTAAGTACTTGATAAAAACACGTCAATTCACGTAGCCATGGAACTGCGCTCATTTCTTATTTTATTCACATAAATAATATACTACTTTTAAGGCATGTTTACAAAAATGTCTGCCCATCGGTTTAGTAATTCCATGTGTTTAAAACAGCTTAAATGCTAATCTAGCATTTGACATTTGATTTCAATCCCGAATTAAAGAATTAAGAAACTCTAAACCAGCATAATTACTAGAAGCAAAAACTCCAAAGGTTAATTTGAACATTAGAATTTCTGCCGTTTCATAAACTATTCCTATACAATGTACGATAAATGAAATGCGTTTTTCTCTCGAAATAAAAATTCGAAAACTGTTTACTCAGGCCATTAGTGAGTGCAATCACACTATGTTTACATGATTCAGGAAAATGTTAAGCAAACGAGCCAGTGCGGATTTGAAAGCAATGGCTCAGAATTAAGCGGAACTAAACATTTAAGCATGAGTAACTTTAAAAGGGTACAGGAATCAAATTTACTAGAAAACGTTTGGTGAACAACTTTAGAAAAAGTTAAAATGATGCCAGATGTGAAATATTAGTGAATGATATGCAAAATGCAACCTGCCATTAACGTTAAAAAGTTTGTATAATAGGCGTGAGCATTAATTAAACATTAAACGTGAACGTTATACGATGAGACTTGAAAACAAATTACATGCTAGCTTCATTTGGTCATCTTGAACAGTATGCAGCCTGTCGTACATCACTGAAACTGTCATTTTATGTCAAACGAAAGTACAAGAAAAAATCTGATGTGGGCAACACATGACTTTCCCTGCAGAATTAAATTCATATTTTCTTTATTTCTTTAATAATTCATTAGATTGAATTTAATTGCACCAAATAACAACTAAATTTGCATTTTTTATTCAATTTTTGTTTTTATTTTGTAATTGGACATTTTTCCGATAGCGGCGTAACAAAAATGCAAGAAATCTCAAATATCTTGAGAACGTTTAGTCCGAAAGTATAATGGAGTGTGTTGTATTATTTTCCTCTTCAAAAATTGTGTATAAAACAAAATTTTAATTGATATATTTGAGCATACACTAGTCAGTCTTTTTTTTTTAATTTTGGCAATTTTGGGGCACCATTTCGTAAAAAAAACAGGTGGTTCTTTTCCGAATCGTACTAAAATCTAATCAGCACCAAAGTATCCCACAAGTAACTTATCTACCAAATTTTGCGAAATTTGGTCAATTAGTATCTTAGCTAGAGTGGATACATGAAATTTTTGCGTGCCATTTCGAAAAAAAGGCAGGTTCTTTTTTCCGAATCATACCAAATTCTAATCAGCACCAAAGTATCTAACAAGTAACTTATCTACCAAATTTTGTGAAATTTGGTCAATTAGTATTTTAGCTAGAGCGGATAAATGGGATTTTTACGTTCCATTTGGCAAAAAATTCGAGTTCTGTTTTTACAAATCATAACAAAAATTAATCAGCATCAGGGTCATATCTAAGTGGCTTACCTACCAAATTTTATGAAATTCGGTCCATTAGTTTTTGAGTTAGAGTGGATACATACATTGCACAGACACACACACAGACGTCACGCTAAAAATAGTTTTTTTGTATTCTAGAGGTTTCGAAACGTGTAGATCCGTCGAAAACTCGAGTTGCGATTTTCGACATGATTCCAATACTTTCCCTATACATTACCATGTATTGCAGGGAAAGTAAAAATGAAGAAAAACTATTCAAAACAAAAAAATCTGATGTGAACAATACATGACTTTCCTTATATAATGCAATGAATTTACTACTTTTACAGCTAAAAAAAATGTTATTCTTATAGTAGATATTTATATTCTTTCCATGATATTGCATTTTCTTCAATTAGTCGTCATTTTCATTGATTTAGCGTCATTTTTATCAATTTGGCGAGATTTTTGTTAATTTGCAACAATTAAAAATATCGCCAAGTTGGTGACATTCCGCCAAATTCGTCGCCAAAATCTCGCCAAGCGTTATGGACGGAGAAATAAGTTATTCTTACAGCAGATAAATGACTATTGGCGATCAAATACAAAAGTATTACTCAAAGTATCTTTTTTCATGAATGGAACGAGCTAGGTCCACGAGAATGATGTCACCAAATTTATCGCATGGTATTACATATGAAAAGTGAAAATATTTCTCAATAGGAAATATTTTTATTTTTTATTTTATATAACTTTTTAATAATTTTTTGAAAAATGCGCAATATCTCGACAACGGTTCGTGTTAGCGGTCTAAAATGCATGCCAATCGTTTTCTAATGCAAAATTGCATAAGAAATGTCTATTTGCGTAACTTTATTAGCGGTTTTGATTTTTGACGATTTTTTCAAAATTTCATTCGAAAATTTAGGAGGGTTCTGAACATTCGATTACGTATGAAAACAATAGACTTCCAGTGTTTACGGATTGTGATTTTTGTACTAAATTTCGTTCGAATCGGTCTATTCGTTCGTCAGTTATCATCTCCACAGACTTACTGACACACACACACACACACACACACTTTCAAATACACACACACACACACACAGACATCACTTCAAAAATGTTTGATTCGTGATCAGGGACGCTTGAAACGTGCCCTGCCGTCGAAAACTCGAATTCGAATTTTTGACCCCGTCACAATACTTTCCTTATACGTTATGTATATAAGGAAAGTAATATCTATTGTGCATGTCTCCACACTGCTTTTTCATATATTTATACTTCCCCAGATTTAACGTCACTTGTATCCCAATGAGCATCAGATAACAAAATACCTGATGTAAGTAATACACGACTTTTCGTACATAATGCGATATGCTTTATCCACATCAAAATGCAATTGATTGCTAATATCCGGCGAAATGTATAATTACTAGCGAATTCTTGAACATTCAAATATAAAATTATTTAAAAATGTATATTTCTGGTGAATTTAGCGAATTACCATGAAAATGATAGATTTTTTAAATTATATTGCATATGAATGAACATATTTGATAATACTTGCTACTGTTTAAAATTTTACAAATTTTTTTATAAATTTATTTAAAAGCAATGCAATATCTTGAAAACGGTTTATGTTAACATTTTAATGCTTATTTTATTCGTTTACTAACGAAGTATTACATATGGAATGGTTATTTATATAACAGCATTGGAATTCCTAATGTTTTAATGATTTTTCAAAAAATTCATTCAAAAAGTCAGGCAATATCTGGAGAACGATCAATTCCGGCATTCTAATGTTTGTATCATTTGCATTCTAATAAAAAATTACGTCTAAAATGGTTATTTATTTATCATTTTAGAATTTCTTGGTTTTTTATTGATTTATTTTCCTAAAAGTCTTGTGTGGTGCCTTCTGAATTTTTTGTTGCGTTTAAAATCAATAGAACTCTAGTATTTAATAATTAGAATAATCTTACTGAATTATTTTCAAAATTCGTTCGTGAGATATGACGTTCACAGACTCCTGGACACACACACTAGCATGCATGCATACATACACACACATACTAACATACAACATATTAATGTGTGCGTATACACACGAAGACATACATACATACACAGACTTCCCCTCAAACAGGTTCGATTAGAGTCCAGAGATGCTCAAAATGTGCTTTTCCGTTGAAAACTTATCACATTACTGATCACAATACCTCTATACATTATACTACATACTTAAGAAAACATGTTGTTGTTGTTGTTGTTGTTGAGACCCAGACCGTCCGACCTACCAGAAAGGTTTAAGAAAACATGTGTATTTTCTTTTCAGATTTCGTACCTAAGTAGTACTTCGTAGTATTTCGTACCTTAAAAGTATTTGGTGAAAATTCTCATTTTTTTTTTTACAAGTTAGCAACAGGTCTACCACAGGAATGAATTGAATAGCTTTAGGCTTATATGTGTTAATTAATATTATTTCAGTATTCTTTGCATCTATCACAAACTCTCAATTTTCTTCATATACAGTGCATCGATACGTGAATTATCGTTCTTTTAGAAAGAATACTCTGATTTATAATTTTGAATTGTAATTGTGGTGGAAAATATTATTTATTTTTAATATTTTGAAATTAATCATATTAATTTTTATTTTGGGTCGAGATCATAATAGTGTGTACAAAATCATGCTCCCAACATATAACCTACCTTTTCTACAGTCTGGCGTCCAAACAAATTAGCATAAATGACAGACTACTTATTAAATACACCTTTTTTTTCCTTATATAATTATTTATTTCAACAAACATATGTATTATACTAACATCTTCAATTAATTATTTTACAATTTGTATTCGTTTCCAATTGATCTTGATGACTAGTGATAACGAAGTGTAATTTACAATAAACTGATTCTTAAACAAACGTGAATTCCTCGTGAGATCAAAAGACATGGAGTGAGTGCCTGGTGTGGATGCCATACGTATTATATAGGAACCTTTGGTGGAATTATCGTGTCCAAGGTCATCTTTAGAGCTTGCCTTTGTGTTGGTTTCTATATCGACTATTGTAAGACTTTTTCTATTTTTACGTTCATCATTAACTTTTACTCACGGACAATCACTTCGGTTCACCAACTTTTCATCGAATCATTTCCAATTCTACTCCCACTTATTGTATGCAAACTTTACTTGCTCTGCTGGCTACATAAAATTAGAAAAAGTAGTAAGTTTCCTCAAGTATGTTCATTCCATTCAAGAGATAATATACTTTATGCAATAGTTTTAGACTTTGATGAATATTTCACTAATAGTTTTTTATTTCAATGAATATTAATAAGTATCAATTTCATTTTGATGTGAAATTTTCGGATTCCATAAGCCATTCTAATCACCAATAAGTGACTAAAAGCGCCCAATTTCAATTTACGTCACTTTAATTCACTGTCAGAAACACTACGCCATCTTGTACATCATATTTCCGCTGTGTAACTTCATTGCAGTTCATAGGGAAAGCCCCGTTCTGCCCACATCAGATTTTCTTAATCTACATCCCAGAATAAAATGCTACGGTAAACTCATATATATTAATGAAAATTTAAATGAGCTACATAAAAAAAATTAAAATGCATGGTCAGAAAACATAAGTCAATTATTACAGAAAACTCTCTAAATTTTAACTGAACATTAAAACGAGAATTTAAATTATTACGAATTTCTTGAAACCCAGCGTAATTTTAATGTGTAAAGTCGCCTAAATGTAATTGCAAAAGTAGGATTTACGCACCATTTAAAAATACTCTATTAGAATGCATAACAAATAGAAAGGTGTTTATTTTTCATATTAAAATTCGAAGAAGGTTTTGTGAGACTATTACTGCAAACAATCACGCTGAGTATAAATAACTGAAAGAATTGTTCAGAAAATGATTGGTTAAATGGTTAAATGGCCAAAGGCAATTATACGAAATGAAGAGGATTTTTTAGGTTAAATCTTAGTTACTGTTACAAGAAAAAAAAATCTGATGTGGGCAACACATGATTTTCCTTATATAATGCAATGAATTTACTACTTTTACAGTAAAAAAAATAGATTATTTTTATAGTAATTATTTATATTCTTTCCAAGATATTGAATTTTCGTCAATGAGTTGACATTTTCCATGTCGTCATTATCAATGAGTCATCAGTGATTTAGCGTCACTTTTATCCATTTGGCGAATTTTTCGTTAATTTAGCAACATTTAAAAAGTCGCCAAGTTGTCCACCAAATTCGTCGCCAAAATCTCGCCAAGCGTTATGGACGAAAAAATAAGCTATTCTTACAGCAGATAAATGACTATTGACGTTCAAATACAAAAGTATTACTCAAAGTATGTTTTTTCATGAATGGAAAACTCGAATTCGAATTTTCGACCCAGTTACAGTAATTTCCTTATACATTATGTATATAAGGAAAGTAATTAAATGAAGTGTGGCTCAACTCGACTTTCTCACACCAGAATGCATTTCTTTTTCCAATTTTTACAAGAAAAAAAATTGAAAAATCGGTATTGTGAGTCAAAATGAGTACAACCATAGCATGTTGCCATTCCTTTAAAGAGCTTAAAAATCTTACGATTGATACCATACTGGACAATGTTCCCTCGTGGGGAGGGGGGCAACTTGCCCCTAAGGGGAGCTAATAACGTCACGAACAAAAAAAAAATTGTATCGCGGCATAGAAACTATAAAGTATCGTCATCACTGAACCACAAACAAACCCTTTTATGCATAATTATGACAAATGTTATCATCTGCAACCATGTTAAAAAGTTATAAAATTTAGAATAAATTTTAAAGTTTTCGCTCAAATTTATGGGAAGTCTATATAGTTCTAGATTTTGTGTTGACACAGCCGGACCTAAAGTTTCATGAAAATCCATTATTATTTGTGGCTGCTATTGCATACACAAAAAGTTGACCGCAAACATCCCTAACAGCATTTTTTTTTTCACAGTGACGTAAGATTTACGTCACACTGTGACTTTGGGACGTCACAGGACGTCGCAGTATGTCTCGACAATGTCATATTAAGGTCACAGCGAGGTCATTTTGGTCATTTTCATGGTCGTTTGTGACGTCGCATATTAACTTGTTTGTGACGTCACATTGTAATTGTCATTGTAATGTCGTCATATTGTTACGTGTTAATTAAACTGTGGAAACGTCACATAATATAGTCACAATGAAGTTACTAACTTATTAATACGTAACGTCACATGGAAGTCACAAATATGATGTCACATTGTGACCCAGGTGTCACGTAACTACAACGTGACTGTCACACATGTGACGATCTTTGCTGTGAGGGATCAGAGAGACAGGGAGACGGCCATCATTCCAAAATAGTCAAAACATGTTCAGAAGGTCTCAAAACATATATTGGCATCAAAATCTCGAAATCAAAAATTTTCAGGAAAACAATGTTCTTTCAATACTACGTATGAGAAAATAAAAATCCAGGATGGGTCAAAGTTTATCAGAAAAATGTTATAAATTAATTTCCTTTTAACAAAATTGTAAAATATGATTAGAAGCAACAGCCGTTGTCTACACCATTAAACTTCGTCTGATTAAAGCTAGTAATAAATAAATATGCTTATGATATGCAGGTATGCTACGATATGTGGATCGATTTAACCTAATTCTCAACCAACAGACAAACGGATATTTTATTTAGAAAGGATGATTTTATCATGGACCCAAAACATTCGAAAATTTGATAAAAAAAATATATATATCCATTTCTCTTAAAACTTTTCCATTCACTGAAAACATCTCCCGCAAGTCAGATGGTTTATTTATTGCCTACGGTGACGAAAAGACCGTGGAAGGCTATCTCGGTCGCTTTCTAGAGCGTATGTGAGTTACCCAGTTACGTAACGGGAGCGTATATTTAGACTGCATCATCATGGTTTTCTTTGAGTTAGTGCATAAGACGCGTAGCGGGCACAAGTTTTAATACACTTATTTAATAAAAGTGATTCCAAAAAAAGTAAGCGCGCGATAAAATCGTGACACCTGGCTGCGAGCACCACAGCTGGTATGAATAATAAATCATGTGTATTAATTAAAGTCGATGATTACAGAGAAACACTGTTATCGATTCGTAACAAGTAACAATATTTTAAATGTGATGTACTTTTATGAAAAACTCAGCGATGTAGCAGTTTCAGCTAGTTTAATTTAATCAATTAATAACGAATTAAATTCAATCAATTTTATAAATGCTGCAAATGTTTTTAATGCCGGGCACTTGGTTACATAATCATTCGCTCACTTTTAGCGGCCGGATCGTCAACCATTTTGCCGTCACATGACGTTGCTCTGGAATACCACGGGCGATGGATCACATTACGTCCTAAACGGACACCAGAACATCCATTGGACTCGAACACACAATCCGATAACAGAAAGATCACGAGGAAGCGCTTTCCTTATACCTCTCAGCTACCGGGCCGGTTTTCTCAAAAAAATTTTTGTATTTTTCCCTCGCAGCATAGAAAGTCTTTTAACTGCAGATTCTGTAGAAACTGCTTTTTATTTTTTCTTCGCAGGCGGATCATAACTCTTTTAACTGCAACTTCTTTAACGATTGTTTGCATTTTCCCTCATAACTTAAAGCGTCATTTTACTAAGACTACTCTATAGGACATTTACATTTTCCCCTCGCAGTGCATCCGTTAGCCAAAACTGCTTTGTTTAAAAGTATTGATTTAAAGGCAACTGCTTAGACGTTTGTAGTTTTTGTTTTGATAAAGTACCAGTTGACAGCTCACACCCTATCGTTCGTCTTGAGAAATCCCAGATGTTGAGTTAGCAAGTGATCATGCCCGATTATATTTTAAAGTTTAATTAAAAGTTTGATTACTTAGTGTAATGGCAAATATTGAAAACAAGAGCACAATTTTAATGCCAAATGAAAACTCTATTTTAAAATTTTGGTTAAATAAGAACTATGTTCCTCAAAGACATATATTTCGAAATTAAATATAAGGCAACAAGTACTGAGTTAAACAAGAGCAATTCCTTCGTAATAAAAGTGATAACGGGAAGAGTCAGACAATAAATTTGAGACATAAAGAATAAAATCACCAGTATCGGTGTCACCGAGGTTGACAACTTTATTTCAACAGATTTACAACGAGTCGTAAAACCATATAAACATGTAAGCATATAATTATGTAACACATGAAATAATCAATTTGAAACAGCATGATTTCAAGCGGATAGATTTATATGGCAATTTATGATGTCTAGCAGGCCACACAATGACATCAGGCTTCAAGACGCCAATATGTTGCAGTCCATGATCCGAGACGTCAGAAAAAGCCATAAATTAGGGGGCTTCAAGACAGGTTGGGTTGAACCGGAGCAGTAACTCTAAGCTACAGGAAAAACCATAGAATTGGTTTAAAGTTAAACCAATATGGAAGATGCCTTGTAGCATTGCCCTGAGGTCAACCAATGATAGCGGAAGAGGCGTATCAGACCTCAGGCAAAAAGAGGTGTATCAGACCTCAGGCAAAAAGAGGCGTATCAGACCTCAGGCAAAAAGAGGTGTATCATACCTCAGGCAAAAAGAGGCGTATCAGACCTCAGGCAAAAAGAGGCGGCAACTGAAAGGTTCTACAAATGCCAGATACACTTCAACGAGAGATGCAGAGATACGACAGTGATAGAATGAATATAGATTCAGATATGTAGAACGTAGTAGCAGATAAGAATTACTACAGATTAAGATATGAAGCAGGAACAGTTAGAGTAACTTCAACGAAATATTCAGAGATGTGAAAAGAACGGTAGCAGATCAGATGAGATCGAGAACAGATTCAGTGTAAGACGGAGTGACGAAGAGGCCATGTGCAATAGCAAGTTGTGCGAGTGCCAATGGGAAAGTCAGTTCGCTGTGTGTCAACGTCTAAGACAACCAGAAGGTGTGTGCAAGTGAGCTTTTCGCAGGTCATTACCATTTTGATAAGAATAACTTGCCAGGTCTCACATGTCCACTCTTCTCCTTAATTATATGTGGTAATTGTTGTAAGTAATTTAATAATGAATAGAAAGTTTTTAATAAACAATGTTATTTTATAGTTAAAATGGGTGCAGTTAATTATGAGTAGTATTATATTAATATATTATATTCCAGGAACTCGTGCTAAAGATATTAATGGTGGATTATTAGACGTCAGAAAGCAAGTGTTTTGCAACTCTTCGATGTACGACCATGTTCTAAGATTAATTAAATGTTTCTTAAATGTAACTTTAAATTTTTTCTTTTTCTAAATATGTACAACAATATGTATATATATATATATATATATATATATATATATATATATATATATATATATATATATATATATATATATATATATATATATATATATATATATATATACATATATAACATAAATTGTTTATTTATTCGTTAATAAATAATTTTGACTGCCGATGTTAACTCGGAAACTTTTTCTCTGTGAAAATTGTTCAATACACATTTAAGTACAACTTTTCCTAAAAACCACTGAAAATCTTGCCTTGAAAATTTGGCTGTAAAAATATCTGATTTAATACAGGGAAACTTTAAATTTTATTAATATTATTTAAGACTTTAAAAAACAGATTACGTATGGTTAATGAACTTATTTTTCCATACTCATACTCGTATTAACTTTTTTTAAAATATCAAGTAACTTAGGTAAAAAACTTCAGATTTTCGGAGTCATAAATTTGAAGTTCTTGCAAAATTTCTTCAGACAGATGTTATAGAATTTACATAAAGTGTACCAAATCAGAAAAAAAACAGCGTTTTGTGAAAACGCTCTTTAAACCGTCCTTTGAATAGGCTTGGCGCTTATTTATATCTTCAAAGTTTTTCTATTCATGAGAATGAAAGGCAAGGTATATAAGTTATAATTGTTTATATTGGCGTCCAAAAAAATTTTTACATACATAAAACAACGCTGTGTACGAATTATGTTTCCCAGCAAACTTCTACAGTTCTTGATTTAATTTCTGTGTTTACTGACTCAAAACAGCTTTTTATGACTCCGAAATATTATTTGGAAAATATTTTTGAAGAGGTGAGCTGCGGCCGTTTAGAAGCTAGACAAATATTGATGGAAATGACAAAGTATTTCTAATTAATTTTGCATCGTATTCAGTCATATTCAATTTATGATGTCATGATGCACTTCATTCGTTACGATGCTATGATGCATTTCATTCGTTATGATGATATAATGCACTTCATTCGTTATGATGTTATGCCATCTCAAAAACTTCTATTCATTCAATTATTATTCACTCAACTTCATTCAATTATACTGAACAATTTTTGTGAAATCGGTGTTTCTGTGCATGCAAAGATAATTTTATACATCAGTGCATTTCAGTAATCAGCAATTTTTTTTAGCTAACCTAAACGAACGATCGAAACGAATTTTGTATTATTACGTCCTGGTCTCCATGGATATATTTTTTAAACGTAGCCTATACAGTGAAACCCAATTGTTGTTTGAACGAAATAATCGAATTAACTTCTCTGACTAAAACATAAAAGGATGTCATTACTTTCCTTACATACATAATGTATAAGGAAAGTATTGTGACGGGGTCGAAAATTCGAATTCGAGTTTTCGACGGGAGAGCACGTTTCAAGCATCCCTGATCACGAATCAAACATTTTTGAAGTGATGTCTGTGTGTGTGTGTGTGTGTGTGAAAGTATGTGTGTGTGTGTGTGTGTGTGTCAGTGAGTCTGTGGAGACGATAACTGACGAACGAATGGACCGATTCGAACCAAATTTGGTACAAAAATCACAATCTGTAAACACTGGAAGCCCATTGTTTTTATACGCAATCGAATGTTCAGAACACCCCTAAATTTTCGACTGAAATTTTGAAAAAATCGTCAAAAAATCAAAACCACTAATAAAGTTACGCAAATAGACATTTCTTATGTAATTTTTCATTAGAAAACGATTGACATAAATTTTAGAACACTAACATGAACCGTTCTCGAGATATTGTACATTTTTCAAAAAAATTATCAAAAAGTCATATAAAATGAAAAAAAATATTTCCTATTGAGAAACATGCTTACTTTTCATGTGTAATACAATGCGATAAATTGAGTGACATCATTCTCATGGATCTAGCTCTTTCCATTCATGAAAAAAGATACTTTGAATAATACTTTTGTATTTGAACGCCAATAATCATTTATCTGCTGTAATACTAACTTATTTCTTAGTGCATAACGCTTGGCGAGAATTCGGCGACGAATTTGGAGGAATGTCGCCAACTTGGCGACTTTTTTGAAATGCTGCCAAATTTACGAAAATCTCGCCAAATGGATAAAATTGACGCTAAATCAATGAAAATGACGACTAATTGTCGAAAATTCAATATCTTGGGAAGAATATTAGTATCTACTATAAGAAAAACCTATTTTTTTTACTGTAAAAGTAGTAAATTCATTACATTATATAAGGAAAGTCATGTGTTGCCCACATCAGATATTTTAATATTATGTCTAAATGTAAAAAAAATTAAATTCAGCGAATATCTCTATTTAATATTATATACTAGAAAATGTACTTAACGTTGACCTAGAGTTAGAACAATGATAAATTGAATTTAAAAACGACTACACCCAAAATCCAGAATTATCTTTTAGGAACACAATTTAAATGAACTCCAATCTAGCGGCAGTTAAATCCTGTCTCAATTTCCAAATCACACCTCTCCAACAAAGAATAATAATAATAATAATGATAATAATGATAATAGTGATAATAATAATAATAATAAATGGAACGATGAGGACCGATGTGACGTGGCGTGGCTTAGACATTCCTAGGTGGGCATGCGCAGTAGAATACACCGGGAGAAAGATCGAACCTTGTACGACAGTAACTTCCGCAGATCGCTACGGAGAATGAAAATATAGGTAATTATGTTTCTCTTAAAAATGATTAAAAATTAAATGACTTAATTGAAAAACAAATTTTTGAATTTGAAAATATATGCGGAAGTTTTAGCCAAAGTGTGTGCTACTGTTAAAACACGGCGATGTATATTCCGTATATCAGATAATCTAAAAATTGCAAACTTCGATGTGCTGTTTAATCTTTTGCTTATGGGTGGGACAGCGTCATTCCCAAACAAAAAACCTCCCAAAAAGACAGGTATTGGACATATCCTACCCCAATTGGTGTCCTTTTGGCGTCCATGGACGCCAATGCCTGCAAAAGGAGATCGAACTGTTTGGGATAGAGCATCTCAAATACCTGTCTTTTTGGGAGGTTCTTCGTTTGGGACGCTGTCCCACCCGTAACCAAAAGGTTAAGAAAAATAAATAAGAAAGAATTGTTCTACGTTTGCGGTTTAAACACCGGTGAAAGTAGCGTTCTTTGATCTTCCCCATGGTGTAAAGATGCAAACTCCGTAATAATATTTATTGTTTCCAAGGAACCAATATTTGTGTAATAATACTAAAACATAAAATAATTAAAAAATTAATTCGAATTTTAAAAAATAATAATACCGCGAGGTGCACCTTCTCGGGTCCTTAAGTATATATACTAAAAACGTTATTACCTTACGATGCTTAGATTTCCTATACAGATCACAGACACACGCACAGTCAGACACATACACACGTACACACAGTCAGACACACATACGCGTGCACACACGCACATACACACACAGTCACGCACACACGCACATACACACACAGTCACACACACACACATACATATTATTTTATTGTGTAAGAAGATACAATGGAATAACGCACGAAAATAATTAGTTATCGGTAAAATTCGTTAAAAGGAGATTTCACTGCAGAAACATCTAAAGTTTAATGTTGCATATAAAAGGAAATATGTAAAAACTCATTTACTTCAGAAGAATTGTGAGAACATAATAGAAATTTTAATGAAATTATTTAACTTAAATTATGACAAATTTATATTTAATCCATTAATGCTTACACAAGCGAATTAACGCTAATGAAACATTGAAAGCCTTTTATAAAGCTAAAGAAAAGTAATTAAATTAAAAATTCAGTGTGTGCATCGTCTACACAGTGAAAATGTTAAAAATATTATGAAAATTTATGCCAAGCAATCCTTTTGAATTCATGAAAATTTATGCCAAGAATTTATGACATTTTCTTATCTCTTTGTTATGTATTCTGAATTATTATGTCATTTAAAATAATTTAATAGACAGTTTGAAGAATTTTATGAGGTTTTAACTTAATTTCTTTACACATAACGTTCTGTTCGCTGAATAAAATATTAAATATATCCATTTTAGAACAAATAGCTTAAATAATGCATAATTTTAATCTGCAATTTTATCAATAACTTATTTTAATAAATATTATTCTCGGAGAAAAGATGTTAAAAGTTTAAAACATGAATTCAGTTTTGGCATAAAACTTATCTAAAAATTTATATAAATCTCATATTTTTCCTGAAGAATGTCTGAAATATTTCAAAACATATTTTTCACGATCATTTTACATATAACATACATTTTATTTAAATTTTTAATCAACGCGGATTTTATACATTAATATTATTTTTAGTAACTATTGAAAACTATTATTTTTTAACAAATTATTGGTTACTTTGGCGGATAACATATAATTTAACAATAATTGGTTAAATAAAAAATTTAAACGTTAGAATATGTCATAACGCCTTTTAATGTTAAATTAAATTAAATTACATCTGAACTCGTGCGATAAAAATGTGACATAAGTGATCAATCGATTTTAAATCACGATTCGTGTTAACTTTTGTTTATAAAAAATAAAAAATAAATAAATGAATAAAATAAAAAATACAAGCGACATAAACGTTGATTCCGTGACAATGTATTCTATAGCGAAATACTGATTGGAGCGTCCAACATTATATACTCTACTCTTCACTATTCGCTCACTGACGTCACAAAGTGATTGAGCGGCAAATGGAGGAGGACATTGCGAAAATGTATTTTCCCCGTGTTCATGCGGAGTACATACACGTTAAATATGGGGACTCGTAGTTCCTCCCGAGAGGTTGGTGGTAGGGGAAGGAAGGTACGGTCCTTATGGATACCGCCTCCATTGGATTCTGGGCTAAATTGGATGGCACTTCCTGGTCATACAAACAGATACCTTACACCATCGGGTAAGTCTGACAGTTTGGTTCAAACAGTTTGGTAAGATGAAGAATAAGTGCACACGGGGTGTAACAGCCCAGTGGTTAATGCACGAGGATTGTGTCTAGAGGATCCGAGTTCGATTCCAGGCTCTGCCCAAACTGTACCTGTGTTCAAGCGGAGTACAAACTCAGTAAATATGTGAGGCCTAGGTTGAAATATGAAAGTCCTAGATTGGTGGTAAGGAAGGAGGATATGGTCTCTGTGGACGTTATGCGAGTTATATAACGACGAAAAATAATTTTTTATTTGCATCAATGGGACGATAATTTTCAAAGGAGCTTCAAAATGGCTTCTACTGAATTTTAAAATTGGATAATTTTCAACTATTCTGCTTACATGGATGAACCGAATTTTAAACTGCTACTTGTTCTTCGGCAGATTTTAATGTGGCTGCTTAAGTCTTTCTATATAGATAACTAGAAAATATACTCAGTGTTGCCCGGGATTTAACATGCAAACCTCTGATGAAGTCTGAATACACAGTGAATTATCCGAAAACTCGACTACGATTTTACGATAGACCAGTGTAGAACAAAAAATAAATAACTTACTGCGTGGACCTAATACGCCTTAAATAAACGTCCGATATGCATGCGGATACACGGCCTTCATTTGAACAGACTTTATGTTACAGTCTTTAAAACTTAGCTCTAGCATATTTAGAAGCTGATATATTATCATATTGGAGAAATTCCAAAAATAGAGGGGGGGGATGGAGAAACATTTGAAAATCACAATATCACATTGCTTTCAAAGCGCCTCACACTAAGAAAACAAAACACCATAGTACTTCAATTTTAAAAATAAGCTCATAAATAACTTTAAAACTTCAATAAGTACACTTTTTGATACTAAACTTATTGCCTTAAAAGATCATTTGACTTATAGGTCTAGTTTTCCATACAATACCGCCTCTTTATCCATTTTTGCTCTGAGTTTGATTTCAGACCTGCACATTCTAATATTTCTTCTTTATTTAACCATATTCGGTCTGATAAACTGGGTGATAAGGATGACTTTAAAAGCTTTGCTGGTGTGTATGTTGTTCCCCTGTTGTCCACTGATGGTAATTTTAAATTTTATTTTAGAAGTACTAAACGCACTGTTGGCATCCGTTTAGCAGAACATGCTCGGGATGTCAGGGATCGTAAACTTTCTACGGCTCTTTTCAATTTGTTGTTAAAGATAATTTTCAGCCTCTTTTTGAAAAAACTTTCCTTTTGATGTGTTGAAAGAACCCTCGTGATATTATCCTTTTTGAATCCCTTTTTATTTATATCTACCGCGAGTCCGTTTGTAATTTTGACCCTGTTATGAATTTGAGTTACGCTTGGCGACTCATTCTCGACTCCATGCAATTCAAGTCTCTGCAAAGTTATCTTTGACGTCTTCATCTTTGGGATTATGCTTGGTTGCCCCCCCCCCCTCCTTTTTCGATTTTTGTAATTAAATTGTATTTTAATATGCTGTTCTTTTGTTGTTGGAATTTTTGAAACTCTAAAAAAAAATGTTTCATAGTTTTCGGTTTTTCCTTGCCTAAACGTAGATTCTTTTGTAAATTGTATTTATGCAAATTTTATCGCTATATCTGGTCTATATATGAACGATTCAAATTTTATTTCCATGTAGCCACTGATGAAGAGCGTACTTATGCTCGAAAGCGCTTTGGCCCTTTTTAAAAAAAATTTTGTATGTCTTATAGGAAGTAAAATAAAGACCTTCTGTTGTGGATGTGTGCTTAATTTTTTCTATTATACAATAAGTACATTAATAACTATAAAACTTCATTAAGTATAATAATAGGAACCAATGTTTATTTAAAATTGCGGTCATATAATTGTTATTTATCTACCAGATTTAAATAATCACGACAAATAACACCTAAAAATGACACTAGATATACTTCTTGGCTCCCCATAAAAACGTATGTGATACAACATGGTTCTTAATTTTTTCATCCTGCAGAGCAGCTGGGTGCATGTTTGTACTGTGTATTGTAAATAATATTTTATGTACTTAACAATTTATTAATCACTAATTTGTCCATAAATTAATATTAAATGGAATAAATATATTAAATAAAATTGGAATTTGTAGATTGTTAACATGCATGCAAAAGGACTTCTTGATCCGAAAATTACAACAAAAGGTTCCTCTTTAATTTTTAATAACATTGTTTCATATCCATAAAATGGGAAACTCAGGTTTTATCTGTCGTCATCTGAGGACGCTAAATGTTAAGTGGTTAATCCAATCCAAATACCTGAAAATCTAAATTTAAAAATGTTTCATTTGTTAATATTCAAGTATTTGTCTCACACTCTTTATCATATGCCCCTAAAGATACATTAATGCAAATTTTACCTTCTGAAACAAAACTATTTTCGTCCATAAAATAAAAATTTCTGTTTGAAAATTGGAAATTTTCCCCAAATGTCGATACTTTAATTTAAGTCACGTGAGTTTTAAAATCGCAGTGTTTTGACTTCAAAGAGAGATGACAGCTTTAGGAAAGAATTCCTAATTAACTTAGTGGCAGAGTGGATTTCTCCAATGGATATTCAGCTTTTGAAAGGGATGAAATATAATTCCTTCATCGAAGGCTTTATGTGTTCTAGAAATAAATTTATGTTGACAATAGTGACCGTGTTTAGAATTCAAATACTGTACTAATGCTCTCAACTTTAAAGATCTGTGCTGTTGCCCGAACACCTGACATCACAGAAGGCAGTTTATCAGAGAAAATGTATTGTTTTATTTTCTATTCGGAGGACATATTAAAAAGATCTCTATCATATCTAGAATATATTATTTTTAAATATTTTAGTGAATTTGTCGTGACCAATGGTTGTCTGTCTATCTGTCTGTTTCAACTTCCTTGATGGCATTTTTGACATACTTTCTTACGTCTTAAAGATCTGACATTTAGTATACAGTTTAGTCCAGTAGAACATTTTATTATATTAAAATTTGGCGGGTCCTCGATAAATAGAACTGGCATAACGAATTTTCCCGCGAAAAATCTCCCTTCGCTTCTATAGAAATACATAATCCCGTTGTTATAAGATAGTTAAAAAAGATCCCCAAATACAGCTTTATATATAATTCATAATTAAATTAAACCACTAATATCATTACATTAGGAATAGTCTACAATAAATTTCAATAAATGTGCCTTTGTTTATACTACTTAAGTGTAGTCTTTACTAAATAACAATTGATCATTATTTATTTTATACCAATTATTTTATACCATCCTTTTTATGCCAATTAAAGATTTATTAAGCCAATTAAAGAATATTTATTTATCTCCTTATTTTAACCAAAACACTACTATGGCTACAACATTTTATGTTAAAGAACTATTCAAAAACTGAAAATGATTATATGAGTAATTACATACATTGAGCCACAATTACAACCGACCTACAACGCTTACGGCATCACACTGCAGACTACAATAATGACAGTACCAATTTATCAGACAAGATATTAAAAGAAATTATTTGGCTGTATAATCAATATGTAAAGCATTATGACAGATGCTCACATTATAGGAAATTTAACATAATCTTTACTTTGTAAAAGTTACATAGCTGCAAATATTCTAGTTATGGGGAAAGTTAAATGATAAAGTAAAACTTACGCTTATAAGACACTTAGCCGAAGCCCAAAATTCCATGATAAATATTTACATCACACGCTGCGTTTAGCTTTGAATTTGTGATAACAAATTTGTAATAGAATATGCAGTAATGAAATGTTTTGTTTACTTACATCAATATATTATATTCTTGACGGGCAGTTTCTTTGGAAAAAGATCATATTTATACTGAACACTTTTATTTTTGGTTTTCTGATATCTATAAAAAATCCACTTAAACTCCATAAAACGTTTGTTTTGTATATTTTCCCAGTTAATTTCTTAAAGCAATTGCGTATACCTATTTTAAATAAAATTTTGTGGTTTCTCATATTTTAATTTGACGATATTGGTAAAAATAGGCATCTGATATTGCCATAAGTGCATTCTAAAACCAAGTTAGCAGTTAAACTTAGGGTTTTCCAAACATTTAAAGTAGGTATAATACGAACATATTTAATAAAATATGTATGGCACATAATTTTTTTGTACTTAACTTCTAGTCAAAAAACATCAACTGCACTCTGAACATTATAATACATTTTTGGCAATTTTTAAAATATCACCTTAACAAAAGTGTATGCAACAAATGCACTTGTCACAGTGAAGTAAAACAAACAAATATAGCAAATGGAAGAGATCCATAATACTAAAACCCGAGACTGAAAGTTTTTGTGTTTAAAAAAGTGTTCACCATGAGAAAACTAACTAATTCAATAGAAAATAGAACAATTCATTTTCATCTGCCTCATGTTTATTATTGTTAATACAGATTTATTGTATATTGAAATTACATATTAGGCAACTTTATTACTTTTTCAAAGAGATTATTGAGCTGAATAATGTAAATTCCCAGATGTCCTAATCTAATTAATACAGCCACTCTACGAATTTATAGATCATTTCCTAAAATGAAATTTAAAAGTAATTTTGTAGAAAAATGCAATACGTTTAACAAATGGTTATTAAACATAGGGCACTTCGAAGTTTTATAATTAAATTAATATTATCATTTCTGGAATGAATTTGCATTTAAAAGATATGAAATATTTATATAATTCTGGAAAATTTAAACAACATTGTCAATAAAAGAACTACTGGCAATTATCATTTTTGAAACCCACACAATTAAATATTCATTTAATTTAAAATATGTTCAAAAGCTATGCAGATATTTTTAAACTTTTAATTTAACGACATTATATTATGTATTTATGTTACATGTATATTGAAATATACAATGCCAAATATATCAATATTTTTCTGCAGCATACTGTATTTAATAGCATAGTACTAGGAACACTTAATATTCTCATGGGTATTAATCATAATACTGAAAATTCCAAGGTTTACTTTAATAAGAACTTGAAATTCCGTCTTAGTAGCTCAACGGTAAAACATCTGCTGGCCTATTCCGAAGATTCGGAGTTCGATTACCGGTTGAGGTAACAAGGTTCTTTTAAATGAACTCTGTCATATTGGGCGCCGATTTTAAATCAGGACTCCAACGACCACGCCGGATACTAGCCTGGATAAAAAAGAATCTGATGTGGGCAACACATGACTTTCCTTATATGATGCAATGAATTTACTACTTCTATAGTAAAAAAAATAAGTCTTTCTTATAGTAGATACTTATATTCTTTCCAATATATTGAATTTTCGACAAGTTCTCGTCATTTTCATTGATTTAGCGTCATTTTTATCCATTTGGCGAGATTTTCGTTGATCTGGCAACATTTCAAAAAATCGCCAAGTTAGCGACATTCCGCCAAGTTCATCGCCAAAATCTCACCAAGCGTTATGGACAGAGAAATAAGTTATTCTTACAGCAGATAAATGACTACTGGCGATAAAATACAAAAGTATTACTCAAAGTATATTTTCTCATAAATGGAACGAGAGCTAGATCCACGAGAATGATGTCACTCAATTTATCGCATGATATTACATGTGAAAAGTGAACATGTTTCTCAAAAATTAATATTTATTTTTAATGAGATTGTTTGATAAATTTATTTGAAAAATGTGCAATATTTCGAGTAAGGTTCATGTCAGCGTTTTAAAGTTTATGTCAATCGTTTTCTAAGGAAAAATTACATAAGAAATGTCTATTTGTGTAACGTTATTAATGATTTTTATTTTTTAATGATTTTTTCAAAATTTCACTCAAAAATTTAGGGATGTTCTGAACATTCGATTACGTTTAAAAACAATAGGCTTTCAGTATTCATGGATTGTGATTTTTGTACCAAATTTCATTCGAATCGATCCATTCGTTCGTGAGATATCGTCACTGATACTGTGAGATATATCACTGGCACACACTGATACTGTGAGATATATCACTGACACACACACACATAATTTCATACACATCACACACACACACACACAGACATCATCTCAAAAATGTTTGAATCGAGATCAGGATGCTTGAAACGTGCTCTCCCGTCGGAAACTCGAATTCGAAATTTCGACCCCATCACAATACTTTCATTATACATTATGTATATAAAGAAAGTAATAGTAATATCAGGAGGCTAGCCTGAGGCAAAAATGACAGGAGGTGGTTAGTCATACTTTTATGTTGTACATCAGTCTGACATGAGCTGTAGGAGAATGCACAATCCACTTCAACGATAAGAGCTTGCAATTCAGTCCTAGTAGCTCAAGATAGATTGTCGGCAGGCCAGTACGAAGATTCAGGGTTCGATTCATAGTTGAGACATCAAGGTTCTTTACTTTACAACTCCCATACGGAGATTATATTAAGCATATTTAGCAAAATTTTAGGGTGAACAAAAGGAAGAATATTGCAGTCTATATTTTAACATAATGTGTAACTCTGCAGAGTAAGCTTCGAAGATAAGCGCTTGCAATTCCGCCCCAGTAGCTCAATGGTAGATAGTCCGCTAGCAAGTACGAAGATCTATAGCTCGATTCCTGGTTGCATCAGCAGATTCTTTACAAAATAATAAAATAATATATATATTGTGATCATTTAATAACAGGTTCATAACTTAACTTAGTTGTAAGTAGCTTGGTTGCATGCAACTTATTTGTAACTTACGTTTTGCTTAATTTTTTACTTTCTTTATATACATAATGTATAAGGAAAGTATTGTGACGGGATCGAAAATTCGAATTCGAGTTTTCGACGGTAGAGCACGTTTCAAGCATCCCTGCGAATCAAACATTTTTGAACTGATGTCTGTGTGTGTGCGTGTGTGTGTGAAAGTATGTGTCTGTGTGTCTGTGTGTGTGTGTGTGTCAGTGAGTCTGTGGAGACGATAACTGACGAACGACTGGACCGATTCGAACAATATTTGGTACAAAAATCGCAATCCGTAAACACTGGAAGCCTATTGTTTTTATACGCAATCGAATGTTCAAAACCCTCCTAAATTTTCGAGTGAAATTTTGAAAAAATCGTCAAAAAATCAAAACTGCTAGTAAAGTTACGCAAGTAAAGATTTCGTATGTAATTTTTCATTAAAAAACGATTGACATAAATTTTAAAACACTAACATGAACCGTTCTCGAGCTATTGCACATTTTTTAAAAAAAATATCAAAAAGTTATATAAAATAAAAATAAAAATATTTCCTATTGAGAAACATGTTCAATTTTCATATGTAATACCATGCGATAAATTTGGTGACATCACTCTCATGGATCTAGCTCGTTCCATTCATGAAAAAAGATACTTTGAGTAATACTTTTGTATTTGAACGCCAATAGTCATTTATCTGCTGTAAGAATAACTTATTTCTTCGCCCATAACGCTTGGCGAGATTTTGGCGACGAATTTGGCAGAATGTCGCCAACTTGGCGACATTTTAATTGTTGCAAAATTAACAAAAATCTCACCAAATTGATGAAAATGACGCTAAATCAATGAAAATGACGACTAATAGAAGAAAATTCAATATCTTGGAAAGAATATAAGTATCTACTATAAGAATAACATTTTTTTAAACTGTAAAAGTAGTAAATTCATTGCATTATATAAGGAAAGTCATGTGTTGCCCACATCAGATTTTCGTTACATTAGAAATGCTGGTTTCAAAAATACTATACTGAAAATAAAATATTCTGGGGTTAGCTTCTATGGATTCATCGACTGCAGAATTCCTGGAATTACTTACATATTAGAAAAGAAATTGATAATCTCTTTAGACTCTCAAAAAGTCTAAATCGCATATGCATGCTACGTCCCAGTTCCTAGAATGGCTTTGTTGAATGTTTGGAATATTTTCCGTATTAATATCAATCGTCTCGAAATTATTGCTGTAGTAAATAGATTAAAAATGAAGTGACTGAAGCGGTAAAATATGCATCAGTTTGCCATACCAGTTAAAATGAATTTCAAAGTATCGTAGCGAGCTTTTAATTAAATGCAAATTAATAATTACATCTCTACGTACATATTGTAATGTGCAGTGAAAGTAATGTGACAGGATTCTAAATCAAATTTTCGATTAAATTACAATTTTCAACATTCACGAAGTCTTAACCAAACGTTCATAAGACAATGCATATTCTTATGTGTATGTATGTATAGTATGTGCAGGCATGTGTGTACGTTTGTGGGTCTATGTAAGCGTATGTGAAAATTTATGAACCCGTAAATTCACGAATATATTGAGCTATTCAAACAAAATTTTGCAGGATTTTTGTTACACTGCCATAATTTTTGTTATGAATACATAAACTGTTTTATCAAAATGCTAAAAAGGAGTTTATTAATACCTTTGCTTTACTATTTTTTGAAAAAATTAGTGAACAAATTATTAAAATCTTTAAAAACTTCAATTATAATATTTTCACTCCGGTTAATAAGCTTAAATTTTTCTATCTCAAAGTTTATCGATTTTAAACGCTAATGATTACTCAGACGTTCAACTTTTCGAACAAGTTTAAAAAGAAAATAGGAATATTTAATGATATCTGACAGTGCTCAATTGTCAATAGTGTTAAACTTGATTTTCCAGTAGAGAAGCTTCAAGGAAATCTAAATCAAAAACAGAAGATAGTTTGAAATTCATTCAGACTTATAATAAAGATGAAATTTTTAAATATCTATACTTCATGATTTAGCAAGAAAGTACTTAACTGATCATTTCTCACCACTTATGGACAGTAGTCTCGCTGTCATTTCCTCTAGTCAGCACAAGGCAGGCGATGAAACGAACGGTGAACAGAAACTCCTTAAAGCAAGGATTAAGAGAAAGAAGGAGTAACGTAACGTTACTGAATAGAATACTGAACACAAGTTATAGTTATAGTTACTGAACAGAAATTTTTTTTACCAGATTTTTTTTTAATTATTTACTTTAAGGATTTTTCTGTTCACAGATCGTGCCTTTGTCTGCTCTGTATTGACGAGTGGGATTAACCGCGAAAACATGATGACCGCATATGGTATTGGATGTTTAGTTCAACACTTTCTTGCTATTTTGCAACGCACTGTTATAGGCCATAAATCGGTGTACTGTAACTGTTAGCGCCAAAATTTTGTTAACTGTGGGTGGAACTTAATCCTCTGCATCGTTACTGGGTTCGAAGGAAATTCTTTTACCAGGTGTCAGTGGCCATCCCACCTCCTGCCCTGTACTGATAAGCATCAATAACCGTGATGATTCACGGGTGATAAAGCGTGATCAGTTGAGTTCTTTCTTACTATTTTGCAAAGCTCCGTTACACTGCAGAAGTCGCTTAACCGCAGTTAATTATTTGTTTGGGACAGTATATTTCATGGAGCTGTGTGGCAGCCAACTCTAAGCCTTTCAATATTGATTTACCATAAGAATCAGTACCTAAATTATACGTTCGAACCTGAAAATGCGCTTAGCCTAATCGTTGTAGCGCAGGATAACCATGATCTTGTGCCCGGGTTCCAAGATGACCGCTATCTCCCCGGGGATAGCACCTTTCCAGGGAAAGGAGTGTGTGCAGTCGACTCTGCTCCTTCCATCATCGATCACACATGCTAGGAATCCCCATCCAATTTATAAGTTCGAACCCGAAGCTAGCTTCTGGGCTAGCCTTAGAATGTCGGTAATGGGTTCTGACCTGGTACGGGTTAAAAAACAACCGTTTCAACAGAGCTATGATATGACAACGATAATTTGTTTTCTTTGTTTGTCTTGTTCTTTTCTGCACCGAACTTCGATGAAGTTTAACATTTTTGCTGAAGCAGCGTGGTTAAGCTCTCATTTAAGTTAAGCGTTCATAGCTCTGCTAAAGACTAATATCAAAAATAAAAAATATTTCTTGAGAAAATAAAACTGACGCATATCCATATGTATTAAGGTAAAATAGTAAACTTTATTGATTATCTAAATCTAAACCAGCTGTCCCCAAACTTTTCAACACGCTGGCGATAATAATGTTTGTAAACATTTAGCGGGTCAAAACAATTTTTACTTTCCTTATACACATAATGTATAAGGAAAGTATTGTGACGGGGTCAAAAATTCGAATTCGAGTTTTCGACGGGACAGCACGTTTCAAGCATCCCTGATCACGAATCAAACAATTTTGAGGTGATGTCTGTGCGTGTGTGTGTGTGTCAGTGAGCCTGTGGAGACGATAACTGACGAACGAATGGACCGATTCAAACGAAATTTGGTACAAAAATCACAATCCGTAAACACTGGAAGCCTATTGTTTTTATACGCAATCGAATGTTCATAATCCCCCTAAATTTTCGAGTGAAATTTTGAAAATATCGTCAAAAAACCAAAACCGCTAATAACGTTACGCAAATAGACATTTACCATGTAATTTTTTATTAGAAAACGATTGACATAAATTTTAGAACGCTGACATGAACCGTTATCGAGATATTGCACATTTTTCAAAAAAATTATCAAAAAGTTATATAAAATAAAAAATATATATTTCCTATTGATAAACATGTTCACTTTTCATATGTCATACCATGCGATAAATTGGGTGACATTATTTTCGTGGATCTAGCTCGTTCCATTCATGAAAAAAGATACTTTGAGTAATACTTTTGTATTTGAACGCCAATAGTCATTTATCTGCTGTAAGAATAACTTATTTCTCCGTCCATAACGCTTGGCGAAATTTTGGCGACGAATTTGGCAGAATGTCGCCAACTTGGCGACATTTTTAATTGTTGCCAAATTAACAAAAATCCTGCCAAATGGATAAAAATGACGCTAAATCAATGAAAATGACGGCTAATTGACGAAAATTCAATATCTTGGAAAGGATATAAGTATCTACTACAAGAATAACATTTTTTTTAACTGTAAAAGTAGTAAATTCATTGCATTATATAAGGAAAGTCATGTGTTGCCCACATCAGATTTTTTAAAAGTAATACCTGAAATTGTGCTTGTGAAATAAAGAGCAAGAAATAACAAATTGACAATAAAATAAATAAAACAATAAAATAAATATAAATTTTAAAAATAAAATATATGATAAAAATATTAAATTATTTTTGAACAATACCAAGGTGTGGGGGGGGGGATAATGGGAGGAGTGGAACTGCTGTTCCTTTGTTAGAACAGTTACCCGGTCTCAAAATATGCGATTTCAATCATTAAAATATATCGTTCTCAATCGTACATTGGTAAGTGCTGATCTAAGCACTGATATAAAATATGTAATTTTTAAAATAATTTTTCCATGCATGAGTTGTGACAAAACCCGATATAAGTATTTATGCAAATATTTCTGTTTGAAGAAATTTGATTTTTGGAAGAATTTTAAGCAAATACGTTAGCATTCTGTTGCAACACTCCGTAGCGGTCAATGTTTCAGTCAAAGACCACGAGTGGAGATGGGGTGAGAAAATAAGGCAGAAAAGGTAAAAATAAATATACTACAGTTGTAAAAATATCGTAGTACATGTGAAACGGGATACCCTTAAATATAATAAATATTATAATTATTGCACTTTGATTTTTAACACGTTGCAGCTTAGTTGAAAAATGTTTATGGCTTTGTTCATTCTGTCTGTCTGTCCGTCCGTTCACACAATAAATGAATTTATCAAAATGACATTTTAGTATGTTGTTGAGACGATCTGTGGGACACATGGGAATGTAAATTAATAATAACACCGAATTGGTTTTGGATTGAACCCGGGTTGAAAAAATGAAATATATTGAACCCTATGGGGAATAATTTTTCAAACATTTTTTTAAGCGAAGTTAAAACTTAAAAATTGCTTTGAAAATTTTAAGAAATATTTAAATTATCCCATAAAATATATAAAAAAATTTCAGCAAAATATGTTCCGTTGTTTTTTAAGTAAAAATTAAAATATTAATTGCACCCATACAATATGAAGAGATCACGTGACCAGCTTCAAAATAAAAATGGCGTCCATCTTTTTTCACACTGTCAAAATCGTGATTTTTAAAGTTATTTTAAATTTATATTTAGCGTTGCATCTGTCCTAAAACAACGTTATTTTTAAGTATTTTCTATGCATCTATATTATGCGCTAACGCAATTACAATACTTTTGAGTTTACATGATCATCAAACTTTGACTATTTCTACAACGAAGGCAATTTTAATAGATGCAGAATGTAAACAAGTGATTGTAAGATAAGTTGTATAAGAATTGATGTATTTTTTTCACTCAAAATTATTTAACTCTGGTGTCTGGAATAAAAGTGTATGAATGAAATATTCACACCTATTTCATAGAGAGCCAGACGATTTATATTTCGATAACGTCATTTGAATAAAGTTCATTTTTTTTCGATGGAGTTTGAAGTTTTCAAATATAATAAATTATTATTGTAGTACTGTGATAATTTAAAATATATCAGCGCTGAATGTATCGCATTTTATAGATATTTTAATAAAATTGCATCTCAGTTGAAAAGCGTTTCATAAGCAATGCTTTATGCATGACTGATATTTCTTGTTTACTTTAATCATGCTGCGGGCTGAATTGGAGAAGCTTGCGGGCCACACTTGGCCCGCGGATTATAGTTTGGGGATCGCTCCTCTAAACAATAAAGCAAGGTAAATAAACTGTATCAATGCCATATTTCCTTAGATACATTTTTACTTTCCCTGCAATACATGGTAATGTATAGGGAAAGTATTGGAATCATGTCGAAAATCGCAACTCGAGTTTTCGACGGATCTACACGTTTCAAGACCTCTAGAATACGAAAAAACCATTTTTAGCGTGACGTCTGTGTATGTGTCTGTGTGTCTGTGTGTGTGTCTGTCTGTCTGTCTGTGTGTCTGTCTGTGTGTCTGTCTGTCTGTGCAGATTTTGTATCCACTCTAACTAAAAAACTAATGGGCCGAATTTCACAAAATTTGGTAGGTAAGTCACTTGTAATCGAGTCTGATGCTGAGTAGTTTTGGGTACGATTTGGGATAAAAGAACTCGCCTTTTTTTGCGAAATGCCCGCAAAAGCTTGTATCCACTCTAACTGAAAAACTAATGGACCGAATTTCACAAAATTCGGTAGATGAATCACTTGTGGTTTATCCTGGTGCTGATTAGATTTTGGTACGATTCGAAAAAAAATAACCTGCCTTGTTTTTCAAAAAGGCTCGTAAAAATCGTCAAAATCTAAACAAAAGAACTAGGTATACTCAAATATATCCATTAAATGCTCGTTTAATACGTAATTTTTACCGACGAAAAGAAGAAGACCAACCCCATTACACTAGGACTAGCCGTTCTCGAGATATTTTAGTTTTTCGTATTTTCTCTACGCCACCTATGAAAATAAGTCCGGTTACAGACTGAGAACGAAAATTAAATTAAAAGTGAAATAAATTTAATTAAATAAAGAGAACGTGAATATAAGTCTGCAGGGAAATTCATGTGCTGCCCACATCAGATTTTTTTAATATTGTATTCTTTTTTATTACATTTTCTGGAACTTACTTCAAAATTGCATTTTATGGTTAATAAATTAATATTGACTTATTTTTTGTGAACCATACTATTAAATATCACATATTTTGACTGATTACTATGTGTGCATTTTACTGGTTCAATGTACACTCATACATTTCCTTGCATACATATGTGATTGTACGTTATGATTTTGGGGGATGCCAGAACACGTAGATAAGAAAATTCTAAAATAAAATGCGTTATTTTCTTTCATATGTGAAAGTAATTGATTCTTTAGAGATAATACAGTCATTCTAATTTTCAAGTCATCTCTTTACTCTGATTACTCTATATGAGAAAAGAATTTTTAAGAGATGATACTGAAGGGTTTTTTAATTACCTACCTTAATTATCCTCGAAAATGTCAGTACAGACAACTTTAATTCATTTTTTAACACTTTACAACAAAGTTGAAAAGTGTTTATGACTTTGTTCATTCTGTCTGTCTGTCTGTCTGTCTGTCTGTCTGTCTGTCCATTAGCACGATAACTGTCGTAAAAATGACTTAATCAAAATGACATTTCAGTATGTTGTTCAGACGGTCTGTAGGACCTATGGGAATATAAATGAATAATATCACCCAATTAGTTTTGGATTGAACCCGGGTTGAAAAAATGAAATAAATTGAGCCCTGTGGAACCTAATTTTTCAAACATTTTTTAGCCGGATTTAAAATTCACAAATTGCTTCGAAAATTTTAAGTAATATTCAAATTGTTCTATAAAATATATAAAAAAAATTCAGCGAAATATATTCAGTAGTTTTTTAAATAAAAATTAAAATAATATTTGCACCTCTTATATGAAGCGAACACCTGACCATGATATGAAAAGATCACGTGACCCACTTCAAAATGATATATGGCATCCATCTTGTCTCAAAATCGTGATTTTTTAAGTTCTTTTTAATTCATATTGAGTGTTGTATCCGTCCTAAAACCACTTTATTTTTGCTTAAATTCTGTGCATCTACATACTGAAACAACGCAATTACAATATATTTGAGTTTAAATGATCATCCAAATTTGATTATTTCTACAACGAAGCCTATTTTTCACTTATGTAATATGTAAACATCAAAATATGTAGAATGAGTTGTATTAGAATTGCTGTATTTCTTTAACACAAAATTATTTCGCCCATGGAGTCTGCATAGCTGATATGAATGAAATATTCATTGATTTTACAAAGAGAAGGACGATTTTTTTCGATGAAGTTTTAAGCATAGAGTTTAATTACTTGAAAATCCATGGTCTTACTTTTTAAATAAAATAAATTATTATAGTATTGTGATGAATGAAATGAATGGGAAAATGAATGAATGAAATGCTGTTTTTATAGAGAGATCCAGGCGTGTTATTTTTTCTATGACGTCATTTGAATGAATTTCAGTTGTTTTCGATGAAATTTTCAAATATAATAAATTATCGTAGTATTATGATAGTTTTAAATATATGACCGAGGAATGTATCGCATTTTAGAGATGTTGAAACCAGGCAATTTATATTTCAATGCCGTCATTTGAATGAAGTTCATTTTTTTCGATGAAGTAAACCTTCAGTTTTCAAATATAATAAATTAATGTAGTATTATCAAATGTTTTAAAATATTACCAAGGAATGTATTGCATTTTAGACTTGTTTAAATAAAATTGCATTGAAGTTGGAAAGTGTTTCATAATCAATGCTTTAAGCATGATTGATCTTTCTTGTCAAATATATTTTAAATGTTTTTTCCAATAATATAAACGTTAATAGTATTATAGTTTTTAGTTATTAAGATTTTTTGTGTAATAATGTGTTGCTATGCAATTTCCCAGTTGGATTATGTACCGATAAAATAAAAATAGCAGCAGGAGGATACCCTGTGCTAAAGTAGCAAGAGGCAGTCAATCAGATTGCCAGTTGCACGTCAATCTGACATTAGAGAGTGGAGAATGCTGAGTCTACGTTGATGATAAAAGCTTGCAATTTCGTCCCTGTGTCTCAACGGTAGAGCTTCAAATGGTCAGTATGAAGATCCGGTTGGTGTAGCAAGATTATTTACAAAAGTACAAAGATAATTTCAATCTCTTAAAGCAAATTATATTTTTAATTCGTTTATTTTTACAACAAACAAACAAAAGCTAAACATAATTCAGTTTTAAAATTTGGGACTAATATGAACATACAAGAGCATTTATAATTATTAGCATAACACTTTAAGAACACATAAGAAGCCGGCCCTTTGCACATGCACATTATATATTTCTGTCTCTCAATTATATCAGGCTATCATTTTCACTCTTTCTTTGGTGCAATAAACTATAAAGGAAAGCTTAATATAATTCTGTTTTATAGAATTATTTGGGATTAAAATATGCATACAAATACTTTAATCATGTACCTAAAAAATATTTAATACAAGTTTCTAAAAATTATGAACTTGTAATACATTTAAAAATGTTTTATATCCGTTTTGAAACTAAGAATAGAAATAATTAAATACTGTTTTATGAAAGACAAATTCACCTGATAAAATATATAGCAGTAAACTTCTAACTGATCCTTTTATTAATACAGTTAGGATTAGTGCCTTGGAAATGAAGTATAATAAAAAAAAATTATTTTAAATAATTTATTCTTTTCCGTTGCAAAATATGAGATATAAAAATACCAATTACAGTCGAGGTTATATATCATAAAAAAATGCGTTACTGATCCAAGTGTAGTGTTTTTTGTTAGTGTTGCTTATCTTAAGAGAAATTTTAATTTTAAAATATTTCATTGTGATTAATGTATTAAGTTACTTGTTATAAAGTCTGTATATAAGTTTGGTGAAATCTAAGTTTTTAATAAATTGAGAAAAAATGATAATGAATTTATCATTTACTTTGAAAAATAAAATGTTAAATTTTAATAATTTTGTTGCATATACCTTAAATTATTCAGCTACACTCTAAAATATATGGGTAAGAACTCAGAAGAAACTGGGTTTGCTGCCACTAGAACGGTAATAAATATGGTAATAAGAATGGTAATAATGGTAATAAATAGGTAAATTTTTAATTACAAACTTAAAAAGGTATAGTTATATTAATGTGTTATTTTACTCTTTTACATGAGACGTGCACGGAATAAATGGTATAATTTATTTTAGGCTGAAAAGTCCATTTTAAACAGCCCACTTTACGCACATTTTTACCTGTTATCCACTTGCCACTTGCTTACCAGCTTGAAAGGGCCCTTAATGTTAACTTCAAAAAAGTTAAAAAAAACAATCATTTCATACATAAATTTCTATTAGAGAATGAATGACACCAACTTTTGAACGCTAGCAGGAACTGTTCTCGAGATATTGTGCGTTTTCAAAGATAGGTATCAAAATATTACATAAAATTAATAAAGTAGCATGTCTTGCCAATTAGGTTGACTTTACAGATCCAAAATTATGCGATAGACCTATTCACATCATTTTCGCCGATGGGGCTCGTAAATGAAAGAAGATGCTAGAGAAAATGCCTAGAGAATGTCTAGAGATGCCTAGAGATGTCTAGAGATGCCTACAGATGTCTAGAGAAAATGCTTTTTGTAATAGCGTTGTATTTTGACTCAAAGGAATACACTAATACTAATAGTAATTTATTAATTAAATGTCAATTGCATTTTGATGAGGATATGGAGCAAGAGCATGAATAAGTAATTATGTTTAGACTAATAAGTTATCACGTAAAGTGTGAGGATTCTGTTATTTATTATCATTTTATTATAATAAAACTTTTTTTCTGATTTTAATTTATGTCCTAAGCTTCTCAATTTTCATACCGAAGAATCACATACTCATGACTGCCAGATCTATAAGGAGGGCAGACTTTAGAATTAGGTATCTGCTATTCTGCCGAGTTCGCATGTGTGTGTATTCTGATCATCCATCGAGAGTTATAGCCTGCAATCTTCTGAGTAATTGTGCCGTAGTTTGATCCTCATTGGATCAGATTGAAATTCAGTTTAGTAATAAAGTAGGTTTGAAGTTCATTGTAGATTAATATGTCTCGAGTAGATGTGTAATTCTAGCGTTGTAAATACTTTGTATATAGATTTGTAATATATATATTTATTTACAGGGTGTACCAAAAATATTGACCTCGGCTTTTATTCCTCAATTATTGATCTTAGAAATATATAATAAATTAAAAAGTTGCATAAAAAAGATACAGAATTTTATGAAATCAATTAAAATTTTCAAGGGTATTAAATTTTAAGAAATAGAAAATTTAAATGTTTATACGGTCCCCGTACAAAAACATTTCCAATGAGTAAAATGTGCCCCATAAATTAATAAGGTGATGTATAAAATTTCAGCATTTTATCATAAAAAGTCCCAGAGATATGAAAAGACAAAAATGCTTACTTAAACCACTTTTCGATGCATTGACTGGGTTCTCAGAGGGGAAAAATCACATCGGCAGATGGCGTTTCAGGAGTCACATAAATTAGGAAAGAAAACAATGATTACATAAATAAATAATTATTTTGCTATTTATTGGCACAAAATATCTACACTGTGTGGAAATAATAACTTAAAGATTACAAAGCTTATTCAAAATGTTTTCCATCCATGCCAAAGATCCATTAAAGATAAGAGGCAGATATTATTTATCTATGATGCATTTCTGCTTTGCGTTATTTGCACTCTTGCTGTAAACATTTGCATTTTAATTTGTAATTAATCCCTCACCAACTTTGTTTAAACATATCTCTGGGACTTTTTATGATAAAATGCTACAATTTTGTACATCACCTTATTAGTGTATGGGGCACATTTTACTCATTGGAAATGTTTTTGTACGGGGGCCGTATAAAAATTTAAATTTTGTATTTCTTCAAATTTAATCCCCCGAAAATTTTAACAATTTCATAAAATTCTGTACCTTTTTTACGCAACTTCGTAATTTATTATATATGTCTAAGATCCATATTTAAGGAATAAAAGCCGAAGTCAATGTTTTTGGACACCCTGTATATATATATATATATAATGTTTTGAGTTCTCAGCGAAGGTAGCTATAAATAAATTTGTTTATTTGTTAAATGTGATTTCTTCGTCGAACTCTGGTCATTAGGTTATTGGAAGTTTAATTTAGAATGAAGTAAATTGGATGGGTTCATCAAGAGTCACAATCTTGGGTTGAAGTTGAATAATACTTTATAAAAGTCAGTGCATTATTATTAAAAACTCGTATGCTGCTCATATTAGTTTTATTTTTGTAATATGCATGTGGCATATTTAAGTTTGTAAATTAATTGAGACTCTTTTTAACTCAAGTTTAAATCCTATAAAATATCACAAAAAGTTAAATACTCGCATAATTCTGCTTTAAAGGATTATTCAAGATTAAAATATGCACTCAGGGGAATCTTAATCATTTTCATAAAAAATTCTGAGGACTTGTGATATGCTCAAAATCCCTTTTAAGTCCGTTTCAAGACTAAGAAAGTAAATAATTGAGTAATACATCGTGAAAAAAAAAGTTGTCGTGATAAAATATACATAAATATAATCTTCTAACAGTTTTTTGTTATTAAAAAAAATCGGAATTAATATTTACGAAAGGAAGTTAATTGAGAAAAAAAAACTTAAAACAATTTTATTCCGATGCAGAATTCATGAATATGATATAAAGATAGCGGCATCATTCTGCAGAGCATCATTTAGTAAAAACTACTTATTGAACGATTTTGATTTTTTGCTGTTACTTATCCTAAAAATGTGACATCAAATGTATTACGTTACTTGTTACAGTGCTCTTATTTCAGTTTGACGAAATCGGAGTATCAAAAATTATTAGGAAAAAATGTAATTAATCTCAATAATTTAATTGTAAAAAACAGTGCTGTTTTTTCATGTTTTTATTAATTTATACATTGGTGTTATGTTTTGTTACCGTTCCATCTCTATTAATATTATTATTTTTTTATTAAATGCGTTGCCCATACATATCAAATGTATCTGTATGTCTCAAAGTACTAATTCAAAAACTAACTGCAGTAGTTTTTACAGTTTTAATCACACTTTTTTTCACTGTAAAAGATTATATTGCAGCATACTGAAATACACTTTTAATTAGGAATTTTTTGATAATGATACATGTTAAAAACACTGATGTGGGCAACACATGACTTTCCTTATATAATGTAATGAATTTACTACTTTTACAGTAAAAAAAATGGATTTTTCTTATTGTAGATACTAATATTCTTTCCAAGATATTGAATTTTCGACAATTAGTCGTCATTTTCATTGATTTAACGTCATTTTTATCCATTTGGCGAGATTTTCGTTAATTGGGCAACATTTCAAAAAGTCGCCAAGTTGGGACATTCCGCCAAATTCGTCGCCAAAATCTCACCAAGAGTTATGGACGGAGAAGTAAGTTATTCTTATAGCAGATAAATGACTAATGGCGTTAAATACAGAGGTATTACTCAAAGTACCTTTTCTCATGAATGGAACAAGCTAGATCCATGAAAATGATGTCACCCAATTTATCGCATGATATTGCATATTAAAAGTGAACATGTTTCTCAATAGGAAATATATATATTTTTTATTTTGTATGACTTTTTGATAATTTTTTTTACAAATGTACAATATCTCGAGAACGGTTCATGTTAGAGTTCTAAAATTTATGTCAATCGTTTTCTAATGAAAAATTACATAAGAAATGTTTACTTGTGTAACTTTATTAGTGGTTTTGATTTTTTGACGATTTTTTCAAAATTTCATTCGAAAATTTAGGAGGGTTCTGAACATTCGATTACGTATAAAAACAATAGACTTCCAGTGTTTACGGATTGTGATTTTTGTACCAAATTTTGTTCGAATGGGACCATTCGTTCGTCAGTTATCGTCGCCACACACTCACTGACACACACACACACACACAGACATCACTTCAAACATGTTTGATTCGTGATCAGGGATGCTTGAAACGTGCTCTCCCGTCGAAAACTCGAATTCGAATTTTCGACCCCGTCACAATACTTTCCTTATACATTATGTATATAAGGAAAGTAATAAGAATACTTTTAACCGCATTGATAATGAACATAGATAATTATAAGTCATGTTCATTTTCAATACGGTTAAAAATTTTCGTAACTATAAAATACATCAACGAAATAAGCTATTAAATAAGTCAACGAAATTCATACCTGAATTAACTAAATTATAAATCAGTATAAAAAATTTAAAGATATCAACTTGTGCAGAAACTTAAAATTACCACCATTCATCGATTTTAGAGTAACTGTTAAACTGTTATATCATTAATCCTGGCTAAGATGGTACTTTTGTATTTGAAACATCTTAAAACTCAGTGTAAATCGTGAAGAAATGTGGCGAATTAAAACGGAAGTATGTAACGGAAGTGCCACTATACTTGCACCGATAAATTTAACACAGAGGGTAGACCAAACGGTCTCATCAAAAGAAGTGGAGGACTCAATACAGTGGTCACGATAGCTCAGTGATTATGGAGAAGGGATCACAGGAAGACAATCCGAGTTTGATCCTCGACGACACCCATAACTATCCCCGTGTCCACGCTGAATATAGATACGATAAATACCTGGGTCCTAAAGCCCTTCTGAGAGATGATATGTGAGAGGTAGAAGGGTATAATCCCTGTGATTGCAACTACATTAAAATTCGATTTAAGTTGGATGACTCTCTCCCGGCTCTTCAAGCAGATATCTTACACCTTCGGCTACGTCGGACGGTCTGAGCCATACTAACGTGATATAGAAAATTGTAATTTTTTTCTGGTTGTATTTTCCCATTAAGCTATTGTTTGCGCTACTTAGACTGTCCGACTCAGAAGGCTTGAAGTAGCTATTGAGACGACTGGGATATATTTATTGAAAATATTTTGGTGCTTGCATTTGGGGAAAGAATTTCATGCACTTTGAATATGGTAATAGAAAGAACAAAAACCATTTTAGAGCAAAATAATACCTATTAAACTTTTTTTTGCGACTCAGACCATCTGATCGACCCTACGGCGTGAGGTATGGGTTTGGACAACCGACGCAGTGTCCTCCAATTTAGACTAGAGCTCAATGGTGAAGATCCATTAAGCTATGTTATACAGCAATTCAAGTAAAATTGTGCTAAATTTTTTAATTTCAGTTCTGCGAAATCTTTGTTTCGACATCTGAGCTATACGACAGTATGCAGTTATCGCTTGCGCCTGCCGCACGTTCGCCCAGTAGAGTGACTGCAAACATTATATCCAATTAACAACACTTTAAAACTTCCTTAAAGAAGCAGATAAATGCAAGGTACGTGACAAACATTGTTTCGAGGGAGTTTGGATCCCTCTTTATCGGGTCAAAACAGTGTCTTTACTTAATAAACGTCAATCAATAACTATCCAATCGGCAGTTGTCGAAGGTGGGTCATGTGCGTTGTCCATGTTGAACGGGCTCGCGAAGCGAGCGTCGGGTGTTTATGAGCGTTAGTTACAATGGAGAGGCTCCCCTTCAACAAGCGTATTACGCCTGCGTATTAGTCGGCACAAAAGTTCTCGCGAAGACCTCAGCGAGCGCCAGCGAATAGGAGGCGAAACCTCCCGAATGGCGAAGCATGTCACGGGGTTTGGCGAGAATAGAGAACAGAGATCAAAGCCCCGTAGTTTTGGAAAAGAAATATTTGGCCATTTTTTTGAAATGAAGAAATTTAAATAAACAAATAAATATTCCTAATTGTATTAAGTAAATACTTGTAATTTTTATTACTAAATAAATAAAACCAAACACATGATGTTAAGAACATTTTAGTATGCTGTTTTTGTTAAAATGATATTATCAGTTTTACTCTTTTAAGACACATATGAATTTCAACCCTGTTTAAAAATTTCAATATGTTTGGGTTTTAAAATGAGTGATACCCGATAAATATATTAAGAACATTTCAGAAAATACCCTTCATTTCATCGAGCATAACATTGCCCTACCGCTTTAACTTTATCAGTAGATTTTCAATTTATCCCTTAAACAGCTTTCTCCTCGCTAAGACAGATTTAATCAGTTCCCGAAGACATAAGAATATATTTCCATATTTTATCACATGCTGGTCATACATATATTCACTAAATGGCCGTTACTAATAACTTTATCGCGTCCCCATGATCGCGTTTTATTACTCAAGGTTATGTCTATGACCTAAAGCCAGTGAAGTTTAACAGCCCATGATCCATCAATTAAATGCCCTAATCTTTAAATGAAATGACACGTTTCCTTCGGAATAATATCGATGAGGGTTTGTTCAATTATTGTAGAGATTTCTTGCTGTTTATCACAAGAACTATGTCTAACATAATGTAGCATATTCAAAATATAACTAACAGTATATCCATTCTTCGTACGAAATATTACATTACAAAGGAAGCTCATTGTGTGTCTTTCTATCTGTCTATGAATGTGTTTACTGTAGCGAATCTGAACGTCATATAGCCATGAAATTTCGTTCACAGATACTTCAGTACTATAGATGCATATATATATATATATATATATATATAAAGGTTTGAAAGTCCAAGGAATGAAAAGTGAGAAGCTGTAACACGAAAAACCTAACTATCTTACAGGCTTACAAAATAAAAAAGTATATCAACTAATTTTCATGCAAATAGAAAAAATTTATTTCGAATCAACAAGTCAAAGAAAAGTATCAAAAAACAAAGGTATGGAATCGATAAAAGAAAAATAGGCGAAATCCAAGCACAATCGGTATACACATGGACAAGGCTCTAAGCCTAAATCAGGAATTGTTCACATCCATAAAAGTCGTAATCATGTCCAAGTTCCTTGTAGAAGCAAACACAATAATGTATGTTTCTGAAGAAATAGATAGATTTTATCTGTAAACTATTTCTACTTGGACTACATGCATAAGAAGAAAAATTAAGTGGAAAAAATCACTAACATATAGAACACGGGAACACAGAAAGAAGTGACAAGTGTTGCCATTCACTAAGGAGTGTATATATGTATATATATATATATATATATATATATATAAATATACTGCTTACAAATGAAATCGCAACAACATGAAATTGTAGGTGTAGCTATATGTAAATCAGTCAATGGAAATACCGCGGCGAGATGTGCAAATGACCACAGTTCCGTTACGCATAGTGACGTAACACATTGCCGGGTAGCATAAAAGCGTCAGGTCAAGGAGGAGCGATATCACAGCTAAATTGTAGCGTTATTGGTTTCAGACTGTAAAAATCATTTCAGAATTCCAAACGTACGTCGACGTACCGCATACGTTCAGTTGTCGTCAATGGAATGGTAACAAATCATTGTTTTACATGAGAGTGGAGGATTGAGCCTTTGAAGAATCGCTGAACTATTGGATCGTGATGTGAGCACAGTTCAACAGTGTGTGTTACGGTTCGTGAGAGATAATGAAACGCCATGAAGATCAGGTAGTGGATCTTCCAAGTGTACCACACCACGTGAAGATCATCTGTTTCTGATACGCATTGCGCGGGAGCCGTTTACCACAGCAACCGTGTTACAACAACATTTATCCCACACGACAGATAACATGGTTTTGACGCAAACAATTCGAAACAGTTTTCATGACGCAGTACTCCGATGTTAAACGACCTTTTCGACACCTACCATTTCAACGTCTTCGCGGGTTACGTTGCCTCCAGTGGTGTCATATGAGACTCAATTGGTCGACAGATAGGCGAAACATTCTGTTCACGGATGAATCACGATTCTGTTTTGGCATGCCAGATGGCCGTACTCCCGTAGGGCGGCGCTTTCAACAACGCCACCAGGAAGCTTTTTCTATCAGTCGCCACACAGCCCCCCTAAGTGGTACCATGGTTTGTTGTGATATAACATTTGGTGGATGAACACTTTTGGTCCACGGTCCTGGCAGTATCACTGCACAACGATAGGCCTCTGACATTGTGAGGCCTGTCGTACAGCCATATCTGTCAACCAGGACTTTACTGTTTTTTCAGCTGGATAATGCCAAGCCACATACTGCACGGTAACTATGAATAGACTAAAAGGTTTTGATATTCTGTCTGGCCAGCATATTCTCCAGATTTGTCGCAAATTGCGCATATCTGGAACATCATGAGTCGCCGATTAAGAAAACTCTCAATTGCAGCAAACCATGTTCAGTTATAAGCCCAATTGCATGCTGTGTGGAATGCCATCCCTCAGCATACCATTGACCATCTCATTGACGGTATGCCTCGTCGTATTCAATCCTGCATAGCAGCTAGCGCCTATTCCATATTGATCTAATGTCAGTAAAGTTCTATACTTTCATTTTTCAGATATGATTTTTTAATCACTTATACATCTCCATGTTATAATTTTATTCTGTAAATTTCATAAGGATACATCAATTTCTTCATGGTGTTGCGATTTCGGTTGTGAGCAGTATATATATATATATATATATATATATATATATATATATATATATATATATATATATATATATATATATATATATATATATATATAATATATATATATATATATATATATATATATATATATATATATATATATATATATATATATATATATGGGTGGTCCAAAATTGTCAGATATTTTTTCTTCAATTATCATTCATCTCACTCTTGAAGTTGTTCTATTTCGTGAAAAAATAATATATGTAAAACTTTATTGCAATCGAGAGATAAAAATCTGATGTGGGCAGCACATGACTTTCTCTGTAGACTTATATCCACGTTATCTTTATTTTAATTAAATTTAATTCACTTTTTATTCAATTTTCGCTCTCGTTTGTTAACTGGACTTATTTTCGAAGGTGACGTAGAGAAAATACGAAAAAACGAAAATATCTCGAGAACCGACTAGTCTTAATGTAATGGGGTTGGTCTTATTCTTTTTTTCGTTAAAAATTACGTATAAAACAAGCATTTATTGGATATATTTCAGCATACGTAGTTTTTACTTTAGATTTTGACGATTTTTGCGGGTCATTTCGCAAAAAAAGGCATGTTATTTTTTTCCGAAACGTACAAAAATCTAATCAGCATCAGAGTAACGCACAAGCGCCTTATCTACCGAATTTTGTGAAATTCGTTCCATTAGTTTTTCAGCTAGAGTGGATATAGGCTTTTGCGGCTTCTTTTATCCGGAATAGTACCCAAAGCTAATCAGCACCAGATTTGCCCACAAGTAACTTACCTACCAAATTTTATGAAATTCGGTCAATTAGTTTTTTAGTTAGAGTGGATACAAATTCTGCGCAGAGAGACAGACAGACATACAGACACACAGACACACACATAGACGTCACGCTAAAATTGGTATTCTAGAGGTCTTGAAACGTGTAGATCCGTCGAAAACTAGAGTTGCGATTTTCGACATGATTCCAATACTTCTGCAGATTAGCCTGTGATGATAACTGCGCTACAGCCGAAATAAAATTCTAGAGAGGGGGATTATTCCCCAAAAATTTTAAGAGAGCGACAGTTCTTCAGAGCAGATGTTGGAAAGAGATCTTTATAACTTTCCTGCCGACATCTCATATTTGAAATCATACTTAAAAGTATTTTAAACTAAAAATTCCTTCATCATCAGGTCCAGAAATGCAAATTTTCAGTCGCTTTCAACAGGCATAGCTTAAAATTAATAAAAAAAAATTGAAGTCTGGTATAGAAGAAAAAAATGTTCGAGAAGTTTTATGTTCAAACCTAACAGAACTCTCTAGTTCAAACCTAACTCTCTCTCTCTCTCTCTCTCTCTCTCTCTCTCTCTCTCTCTCTCTCTCTCTCTCTCTCATTGAGTATTAATCTGTGAATCTAGATATATTTCGTATTACAGTTAACAAATACAAAAATCGTTTATGGTATCTGTGGTGCACATTTAAAAAGGAACTTAAAGTTGGCTTTTAAATAATATAACTTTACATCATTGACATGGCCGTAAATTCGTATATAGTGGAACTCATTTAATTAAACATTGCGTTGTTTGCCGCTATTAACACCCACCATTATTTTCTTCAGTGTGAGTTCTGTACAGGAATATTAATTAACATAATACTACTCCATTAATTGCACCATTTTAACTTTAACAATAAATCATTTATTGACAACATAGATCACTTAATTACTCAATTACAGCAATTTGCATATTTATTTGCGGAGGAGCAAGCAAAATGTGAGAGATTTGTCGTGTGAGACCATATTACCATGTGTAATCGACATAATTTAAGACCTACTATCATATTTAATAAGCACATACTTGACCACAACGCTTGCTTCCTTGTAGATTGTACTGGTTTTGCACATTTTGTTGAAGTCTCCTGGGACTCTGACGGTCGTAGAATATCATATTAGGACACCTTTTGCGGACTATCTCCGGACCAATCTGTCGAAGTCGTTCTCTATATTCGTTCTCGCTAGTCGTTCTATATATCACCGTTCTCAATGTCTGTTCTGTATCGTCGAAGCCGTTTTCCATAGTCGTTCTCTCTGGTCGTTTTATATTTCTGTTCTGTAAGTCGTTCTTATGTCTTAACTTGTGACTCTTTTGCCTCAGGTCTGACGCTTCTCTTTTGCTCTTATTGGCAACCTTCATAGCAAAGCCACGAGCATCTTCTCCATTGGTCAGCCTTTTTTATCCAATGTCGCTACTTCACATTTTCTTAAGAGTCCTTCGACCCCCCCCCCCCCCTCTGTCTTAACGCCCCTAAATTTATGGGGCAGCATGCTGCAAACTTTGGCGTCATTGAGACTGAAGGCATTGTCTGACGTTTCAGACACAATAAATAATGTACATAGAGCTATCTCACAATAACTGGTGTGAGATCGATTTCTGGTCTCACATTATCTATCTCCAGAAGCTTGTCCTTTTGCTTTTTTTTAAGGTTTAGCTGTTGAAACTAAAATAAAAATGGCACAGAATCAAGCGAAAGACGGTACTCAAGAAAAGGGTGTCATGCGAATTATACTAAAAATGAGGACATTCCTGGACTAATAGATAAGTCTATTGAGGACTTCTTTTCAGAAGACAGCAAACAACTTTTGAAAGATTTAATATTTTCGCAGATTTCCTTAATATATATCCGGCTTCCTGGCCTGAAAGTGAAGTGTATAAGAAAGCCTCAGTTGTGCAATAATTAAAGGTGGTCAATGGCACAGCTGAAAGAAGGGTTACGTTGATAAAGGACTACAACAAAATACTAACAAAAAATGTACACCAGAGACAATTTCTATTGCAAGTTGTCACTGACTCCAGACGTCGATATCCTGATGCGAAGAAGGAGACTGTAGCAAAAAAAAAATGCACTGAGATTGTCATTTGTTTCCATTTGTTGATATTTCTGTCATTATCTGTACATAAGCTGTATTTCAGATTTTAATAAACAAACATTCCAAATATAAAGCACGGTATCATCTTTTGGAATATTTATTCATTATAATTAGAGAGTTTTTCTTGAAGTAATGAATTGCTCACGTATTTTATTATACCCTTGTATTGATATTATTCAATTTCATATAAATTTACTAATGACGAAAAAAAAAAACAATCGACAGCTGTCACCCGCAACACTTTTTATCATTCATATGAAGCAAAACTTTACAAAAATAATATTTTAACCACCAAACGATTTTAAAGGATGCCTCTGAAAAATTAAAAGAGTTGCATATTTTGGCCACACATCATCCTAGACACAATGTCCACTTAGAATTCAGGCAAGAAAATATCCCACACACAGAGTAATATTTTGTCCTTTATAACTGTGGGGAGGGGGAAGTAAAAATTTAAAATGACAGTCAAAACATATCTGTTATTTCATATGAAAATGGATTTACATTGAAGTCTACAGATTGTGATCATGAACAAAATTAAATAATCATTATAGAATAAATGTAGGGGTTTTATTGTTTTTAATTAATAATACAAAAGAAAGCTGTGAAATATTTCCATTTTTTCAACGAGTGTACTATTTTAACATTTTGAAGCAAATATATTTCTTAACTTAGAACTTTCAAAAACACGCAAAATTTCATTTTCAAGATTTAAAACTTTTGAGAAATTCTCCCCCCCCCCCCCCCCTCTCCAGAATTTTTTTTTGGCTGTGGCACTGTTATGGCCACAGGTTAATATAAAACTGTTGCAAAAGTAACTTTACAACTTATTTTTATTTGGAACCATGGCAAGAATGTTGGATTAAGTCAGTGATATTCAAACTGTGTTCCGCGGAACCCCGGGGTTTCGCTAAACGTTTTTAGGGGTTCCGCGACTTTTTAAATAAAATTTTAGATTTTTGTTATGTTATAAGATTAACTTTTATTAAATTTTTTTGTTATTCAAAAATTTAGATAATTAAATTTAACTTTTTTTTTAAAAACTGCTTGTATGTTTAAAATATGCTTGTATGTTTCACTGCAGTGGCGGCTTTTTAGAGCCAGCAAAATTCACCTCAACTGTATTCAATAAAAAATATGAATAACATGTTTTTAATAATTTATTTTTAATATTTGGTTTTATGATTATAATGGTCAAAATTAATTTACAGTCTTCGGTAGTTAATTTTTGTAAATGTAGCCTCAAAACTTTTTTGCGGAGGGAGAGGGGGCACCGAGATTTTCTGTTACGTCACTATGCTTACGGGGCATATTTTTTGTACTAGGGTTCCAAAAAAAATGTTTTTTAAGCGTAGGGTTCCGAAGGCGTTAGAAGTTTGAAGACCACTGGATTAAGCTAACACTGAGTTAGTTTAAGAAGGAAGAACAGCTTAAGTGGCTGGAAAACGGAAACTGTCCCTACAAAAGCATGCCCATCGTCACGTGTTATTATTGTTCAATTACAATAAAATTTTACAGATATTATTTTCTCCTGAAATAGAACAATTTCAATTTCAAGGGGTGAGACTGATATATATATATATATATATATATATTTGTCGTGGGACAGAGTTGGAATTTCTTGCCGCCACTTCACTCTTAAGGGATCTTACACACAGACACACTCTTAAGGGATCTTACATACAGACACACTTTTAAGGGATCTTACACACACCCTCGATGCCAACGGCCCTACAGTGCTGAAAACACTGGTTCTCGTTAAATCACTGAAGTCAACCAGCATCGGGCGCGGTCAGTACTTGGGTGGGTGACCACCTGGGAACACCGCGTGCTGTTGCCACATTTCGGGCGCGGTAGGCCGGTGGTTTGAGCGCTCGATTTGCACGCTGCCACAACTGCCGTCGTGTTCATGCGGAGTACGACGATCACGTTAAACATGTGGGTCCGTAAGTCCTTCCGAGAGGTTGGTAGTAGGGGAAGGAGGGTACGGTGCCTGTAGATGCCTCCCCCACTGGGTTCCGATCTAAATTGTGTGGCACTTCCCGGCTATCCAAACGGTTACCTTACACATTTCTGGTAGGTCAGACGGTCTGGGTCTCAATAACAACACACACACCCTCTCTCCGGTCGCACACAAAGTTGCCATTAGCCCTAGGGTTGGTCGTGTGGTCTGGGTCTTCAACACACACCCACTCTGCAAATATATTGAGCATTCCAAACCACTGATTTCGAACGGACCAACCGTGAGAAAATGCAAAGGACTCTATAATTATTTTTAATAAAAATGGACACCTGCAAGTGTACTGGCGCTCCTCAATTTTAGCCAACCCTTTAGAAAGGCTTCACCTAATGACACAGAGAAACCCGAGCACATCACGGGATTTATTGCAATGTTCTACGTATCACGACCAAACTACAGCCATGGGGCAAGGCCGATGGCCGATTTTCGGGTTGGGCGCGGAAAAGTCAAAAGTTAACAGTTAGATTTTAGAGTGTAAAGAAATAGCATCTCCAAAGAGAGATGTCCACCCTGACGATTACCGCTCTTGCTGTTTCCAAGAGTAAGTCCTTTGTCATCTTTTCCACTGCAGACTGCTTACCAGAGTTTAGACTTAAAAATCAATTTATTGTGCAAAAGGAACTAATTACTCAAAGTAAGATACAATCGAATCCTAATATGTGTGTGTGTTTCTCTCTATCTCTCTCTGTGTGTGTGTTCAATGTATATATCCATCCTAGTCCAAAAAATAACTAAATTTCCCAAAATTGGGCAGATAATTCACTTGTAGGTTACCCTGGTACATTTATTTTCCCGTTTATTTATGTTAAAAGGTTTGTCTGGGAGACGCGCATGCGAGGACATAAGCTGAACTACAATATTTCCCCCTCACCCTTATGTGCTTCTATAATATGCTTTAACGATTTCTGTAGCTATCAAATATGTATTATTATAAATACTCACTTACTCACTAAATATGTTACGAATACCGACTTAATCCTTGCATTTAAACCGTCACACAATTCCGTGCACTCTATCATGTAAGATTATCTAGGAAAGGGCTTAATTCCTTAAAATAGTAGCACTGCTGTAATTCCCTAAAGAATTCAACGTGCATTACCATATGTCATCTGATGTTGGTCATGCAAATTAACCAAAATAGTGTACACTGATAAACGTATCGTATCAACTTGATTACTTTTTATTTCCTCAAATTATGCCGGTGAAATAACGCAAGTTTATACGCCACGATATATCAGTTAAATTCATCTTTAGCTACAGTGCCTAAAACCAGCGGTCACTTTTGAATGGTAATTTGCTTATGTCCCTTTCGCTATTTGAAACAAATTTAAAACACGACAAGACAAGTAAGATTCATCATGCTTAATGCATTAACTATGAAACACTTTCCAACTGAAATGCAATTTTATTTGAACATCTTTAAAATGCGATACATTCAGCGGTGACATTTTTTATGTTATCAGAGAACTACAATCTCTGACAAACAGCTTCTAATAAATACGGCTCTTCAGAACGCTGCACCCTAATGTAAAATGTTATGTTTACAATCGAATGCGCCTCTGACAAACACGGCTGTTCAGAACGCTACACCCCAATGCAAAATGCTATGTTTGCAATCGAATGCGCCTCTGATAAACACGACTGTTCAGAACGCTGCACTCCAATGCAAAATGTTATGTTTACAATCGAATGTGCTTCTGATAAACACGGCTGTTCAGAACGCTACGCCCCAATGCAAAATGCTATGTTTACAATCGAATGCGCCTCTGATAAGCACGGCTGTTCAGAACGCTGCACCCCAATGTAAAATGTTATGTTTACAATCGAATGCGCTTCTGATAAATACGGCTGTTCAGAACGATACGCCTCAATGCAAAATGTTATGTTTACAATCAAATGCGCCCCAAATAACACAGCTGTTCAGAACATTGTACCCCAATGCAAAATGTTATGTTTACAATTGAATGCGCCTCTGATAAACACGGCTAATCAGAACACTGCACACCAATGCAAAATGTTATGTTTACAATCGAATGCGCCTATAATAAACACGGCTGTTCAGAACACTGTATCCTAGCGCAAAATGTACATAACTGGCAATTCATCGCTTTGCTTTGAGAAAAACTCTTACATAGCCAAAAATCAAGAAATATATTTGAAAAATATATTTTATTTCAACATTCTTGAAAAAGTTAAGAAAATGTATTTCATTAAAAATTCTACTTTAGTGATATTTTATCAGAATCATTAAATCTTGCACAGACGAAGGCATTCTTGGAATTTCTTGGACTGATATTATGAATTGCATTGACATATTGTTATAATTTAAATTTCAAGTATGTAACTCAAAATTTGAGAAACTTTTAATTTTTAATAATTTTGCCTATACCCGCAAATAAATTGTTTGTAAAACCATCAGGCAATCTCCTCTCTTGGGCAAGTGGACTGATTTCTTTCCCTAATAACAAAATATGATGTGGACAGCACATGACTTTTCTGTATAATGCAATTAATTTACTTCTTTTACAGTGAAAATATGATATATAATACCCACGACACAATATTTTTAATATTTCTAATGACAAAATGTAAAACCATTTCGAAGTAATCAATTAACTTGTATTTCGCGAGACTCTAAATTGATAATTATCAATATTGATTGAATCGGTAATAAACAGTATAGTCTATATATTAAAATATAATAATCATTTATTCATAAATTTAGAATCATTTCTGATAATTTAGCTTCCTTTTTCCAATTTTGGCTGTATTCTTGTCAATCTTGAGCGAGATATCGTTCAGTTGGCGATACTTCGCTAAATTAGTCAGCAAGTCCACTAAATGTATCGTTAAGCGTTACACATAGACAAGAACGAAAGATTATTTTATATATAAATAACTATTGGCTAATTTTTGGTGTTAAAAATACAAAACTACTACACAAGCATCTCCACTCGTGACTGGAACAAACTAGAGCCTCGAGAATAATGTTAACAAATTTGCAGCAGAATATTGCATAAATGTTACGATAGTTAATACTTTTTATAATTTTATGTAATATTTTTGGTAGATTTATTAGAAGAACGTGCAATATCTTGAGAACAGTTTATGTTAACCTTCTAAGGCTTGTGTTATTCGTTTTTTAATGAAAAATTACATAAGAAATGATAATTTACGTAACATTATTAAAGGTTCGGCTTTCGATGAACTTTCAAAATTTTATTCGAAAATTTAAGAATCTTCTGAACATTCGATTGCGTTAATATTTGTACCAAATTTTGTTCGTGAGATATCGCTTCCATAGATACACGAACACACACAAACACATACACACACGCGCTCACACACAAACATACACACGCACACACACACACTCACATAAACACATACACACACGCGATCGCAGACACACACATACATGCACACATACGCACACACCAATTTTAATAATGTAGGTGCGTTTCATTGGTGTACATTGTACATTTAATTCAATAGTGGCACGTTTTAAATTTACCATTTCCACGCCTGAAAATATTTAATTTCAAAACTTATTTTTCGAACACGTAATTAATAATATGCAGTAACCATTTCCATCCTATAAAATCCTATTTAGCACATATCAACTTCATAATTGCATATCTCACTGAATGCTGAATCTACTCCGGTTCGAATCTACTCCGGTTTGCTTATTACTTATCCGTAGTATGACGCACGATTTTCACATCCAACTAATTCTACAACTTCTCCAAGAATTTGGGAATCATTTGAATTCAAACTAGTGTTCATAAATCTCAAATCAAGTCATTAATGCAGCATATTTGAACAATTATTCAATCAGCATGAAGTGCATATAACGCGACGCTTATTAATATACATCCCTCATCAGGGAGATTTTGGTGAAAAACTAGAAAATACATTAAAGCTATACGTATATGGAAATTTTCGAAAATATATTTTTACTTTCCTTACATACATAGTATAATGTACAGAAAAAGTATTATCACGGAGTCGCTAATTCGAATTCCATATTTCAATGGAATGACATTTTCAAGGATTCCTAAATTCAAATCGAACGTTTATGAAGAAATGTCGGTGTGTGTGTGTGTGTTTTTGGTGTGTGTGTGTGTGTGTTTGTGTGTGTGTATGTGTGTGTGCATGTATGTGTATGTTATTAGTGTGTTTGTATGCGTTTGTATGTGTGTTTGCATGTGTACGTATGTGTGTGTATGTTTTTAGTGTATGCGCATGTTTTTAGTGTATGCGCATGTTTGTGTATGTTGATAGTGTGTTTATATGTGTGTATGCGTATGTATGTGTGGATATGTGCGTACGTGTGTGTATGTTTTTAGTGTGTGTGTATGTGTTTGCATGTGCATGTGAATATGTGCATATGCGTGTGTATGTTGCTAGTGTGTTTGTATGTGTTTGTATGTATATGTGTATGTGCGTGTATGTACATGTGTATATGTTTATATGTGTGTGTATGTATGCGTATGCGTGTGTATGTTGTTAGTGTGTGCGTACATGTGTATATGTGGTTAGTATGTTTTTATGTGTGCGTATGTGAGTGTGTGTGTGTGTGTCCGAAATTTGAGCGTATGTACGTGTGTGTGTGTATCCCGGAGTTTATAAACATGATATATCACGAAAGAGTGGAGCTTTTTGAAAATAATTTGGTACGATTATTACAATCAGTGAATACTGGAATCCTATTGATTTTTAAATGCAATCGACTGTTCGGAAGACTCACCCCCTCCTTTTAGAATGAAATTTTTGAGAAAAACATTAAAAATTCAAAATCTTCAATTATGATATATATATGAACATTTGAAATGTAATTTATTGTTAAAAAACGAAACACGAAGTTTGGAACGCTGTCATAAACCAGTCGCAAGATACTGCACATTTTTCAAGAAAATTACATAAAATTTACATAGTAATATTCATTTTCCATATACAAAATAATGAGATCAATCTTTTAGCATTATTCTTGTAAATATAGTTCGTTCCATTCACAAGAAAATATACTTATTATACTAGTTTTGTATTTTGAAGCCAAAAAATTTGCCAGTAGTCATTTATTTCACTAGATATTCATTAATTTTCAATTACAGTTTGAATAAATTATTCTATTCAGAATAATCAATTGCCAAAAACGCTAAATTTCTATGTACATTTCGTTAATCAATGTCATAAATATCGTGTTGTAGATCTTGGACATTATTGTTTTGTTATGAACGAAGTAAAGTGTAATATGTAGGAAAATTCATGTTCTACCCACATTAGATGTTCTAAAATAAAAAATATACAAGGAGAGGTAAAATTTTAGTAAATATGTTTAAAGAAAATTAATCTCATCTAAGCAGAATATTTTTTTCTATTGAATCAAATAATTGTCTGTTTGGTGTGTTAGTTCTGTTTTGGATTGGCTGCTCTGTTCAGTATTCAGCTTTCTGACTGACTCTCTCACGTGGAATCTGCATCCAGCAACTTAGGTATACAGGGTGATCGGAAAATGTCTGGCCAACTTTTAAAGGGGGTTAGAGGGGACGAATATAAAAAGATTCGCAGTACAATGCGTGTCCGGAAACGCCGGGTGAAGGTTGTAGAGGGCGCTGTGTAGGGCAGTCGAAACAAGTCGGCAATGCGGGAAGCTGTCGTTCCCCGCTGTGACGTGAACTGCTGGCCGTTGTGCCTCAATGCATCCGGAGACTATCTGGTTCCAGCACGATGGAGCGCCGTCACACTTTAGCCGTGATGTCAGGAATTACCTGGACGCTACTTATCGACATCAGCGGATTGGTTGAGGTGGACCTGTTCCCTGGCCGCCACGATCACCAGATCTGTCCTGCTTGGATTTCTTTCTGTGGGGGCCACTTGAAAAGCATCATCTACGATACCCCTGTGGACTCCGCCGACAATCTCGTCGCCAGATTGGCTGTTGCTGCTGGAAATGTGCAGGACATGATTGGTGTTTTTGCTAAGGTAAGTAGTTCTATGCGACGGCGATGTTAAGCTTGTATTATCGTTGGTGGTCGCTCTTTCGAGCATTTGTTGTGACACGTTGATTTAATAAAGGGCTTGTTACATTTGTTTGTGTTTCTTTCCATCTACCTTTCCACTTTCTTTACACTCCAGAGATTTTACACGGCGTTTCCGGACACGCATTGTACTGCGAATCTTTTTATATTCGTCCCCTCTAACCCCCTTTAAAATCTGGCAAGACATTTTCCGATCACCCTATATATGCTTCTCTGTTTATTTCATTTGTGCCCACTTCATCTTTTTGACTTAAAGTTTGTTGGTTTGTCTAGTCGAGAAGGAGGAGGGCCAACGTATACACGAAAGATCAGTAAACTGCATATTTTTATTATTTACGTTTGATCGCGTTGGTAAGTTCTCCTTATCAAATAATTAATTTCCATATTTTATTATTTAAATAAATGAAATTTACATATATAGTACAAAATATATGATGCATAAAAAGGGAATACTTGTTCCGAATTCCATGGAATATGCAGTAATTAAACAATTATTTTCTTATTTGGCCGCTTGGCGTATTTTTAAGTCTCGCTAACTCCCCAAAACTAAAAAAAAATCAGCGGTAGCTCTAGTCCGACGGAGCCAAAACGGTTTTGTATGAATAGCATTTAGTGAAATAGAACTTCAGTACAATTAATTTTTTTTTCGATTTTCTTTTCTTACCCATTTGATTCGTTTACGGACTTCCAGGGCGTTATAAGTTACTCACTAACTATTTATAGCTAGCTAATACTTTTAATCCGTGCCTCAATGTCATCTCGGTACTCTAACCACAGACTCCAAGTCAAAATATAAAATTAGTTTACTAACTTGCTTGACGAAATATAAATTAAGCATATACAATATATCGGACGAGATTTTAGATTCAAGTTAATACATGAATTTACCTTGCTGGCTCGTAAATAGCTATTCAATTCAAACTTCATCAATAATAAGCATATATATATATATATATATATATATATATATATATATATATATATTTAAAATATGCGATAATTGAATATGTGAGTGTATATATATATATATATATATACACTCACTTCCAAAAGTTAAGCACGCACTGCAAATTTTCAATTTTCGAAAGCGTAATTGAATTTGAGTGACTCAAAATGGCTACGGATGTGAATGGCAGTATGCAAATATCGTATGTTATAGCTAATCATGATTGACTGTCCGGATATATGCTAATTAGGCAGTCGTTGAAGACGCCAGCATTTTGAAGGGTTTGAGGAAGTGCATTTAAATGCTGATACGAAGTGTTTGTAACTTTTGTAGGATTATTTTTGATGATCTTCGTGTTTCTATGGCTGAAAGAAGACGAATGACAGTTAGTGAGCGCTGACGCCCTGTTGGACGTATTGAATCAGAACAGTCAATGAATGATGTCACTATTTTCTTTGGCGTTGATCATTCGATAATTTCTCGATTATAGAAAAAATTCCAATCAAGTCAAACAGTTGTCCGGAGACATGTGTCCGGTCGGCCAAGGATTATCACCCCCTCTGATGATCGGTATATTGCTATGGTAGCCAAGCGTAATCGACGAGTGACCTCTACAACTGTTACATCCATAGTTGCAGCGGCACTTGGTAAGACAATATCTGCCAGTACTGTGCGTCGAAGACTTCATTTGAAGGGAATGTACACCCGAGTACTACTTTTTTGTGTTCCACTAACTGTCCAAGCCAGAGGGACAAGATTCAAGTGATGTCGTCCAGAGGTCAATTAGACTGTCTCAGATTGGTGCAACGTCCTGCTCACGGACGAGTTCAGATTTGCCCTGGAATCAGATGATTAGCGTGTAAGGATCTGGAGCAAAAGAGTCACACAATCAGGCCAAGAACATCATCGATCATCACGCATTCAGAAGTGGCAGCGTCACGGTGTGAGTTGGAATTTCAATGGGATATCGTACATCTTTAAAGAAGGTTCTGTGCCGGTTGCGCGGAATGTAGATGAAGTCCTAGACCCCATTGCGAGACTCTACGCTGCAGCCGTTGGACCTGATTTCCTCCTTATGAACCATAATGCCCGTCCTCATTGAGCTAAAATCGTTGAAGAATACCTGGGAATTGAGGGCATTTCACGTATGGCGTAGCCGGCGTATTCGCCTGACCTTTATCCCATTGAAAACATTTGTGATGCTCTCGGGCGTGCTATCTCTCCACGTTTACCTCTTCTAACCAGTCTCAGAGAGTTGGAAACTCCGCTATTTGAGGAATAACCATTGCTCGTATCTGCGATGGTCGATCATTGAAAGCATGGAAAATCATTATAAAGTTTATATGAAGGTCCGGGGTGGTCACATACTATATTAATGTTAATTTTATTTGGTCTGTCTGCCTTTAAACATCATTTTGTTAATGGCCCAAATGTGACGTCATCATATAACTTACGAAGCGTAAATATTTTTTTATCTTTGTACATAATTCTTGTTTTCTTTAATATATAAACACATTTGCTACATTTATGTACAATTTTGAGTTAATCAAAGCTTTACTTTTCCATTTTTGTTGACTTTACCGTCCTTGCTAAACTTTTGGAAGCCAGTGTGTACTATATATAATATATGCATATATATATATATGTATATATATATATAAATACATAAATAAAAAATTAAAGATTTTAATCTAAAACTATGCATAAACTACTGTATGTACACAAAAACCCATATCTAGCATATCTGTTACAAATGAGTAACTATAGACCAAGACTAAGGATAAAAATAGAAGGTAACATATCACTACAATGGAAAGGGGGATGAGAAGAATATTAGGATACAAAAATCATAATTAAAAAGTATATATAAATATAAATAAAATAAAAAAGAAAACACGGCAAAAATGAGAAAAGGCAGTAATAATTAGCTCAAGATAAAAGATTAAGACATAGAGAACAATGAATTGAAGCTACACAAAAAATGGCGGTTAGTTCGAAATTGCATTCTCATCAGGACAGCCATACAATTCGAATTAAAACCGATAGAATAGCCAGTTTCTTACAATGGCGATAGTATTTAACTATAGACACCATTGGAACTGT
>OX578145.1:41317289-41354789 GCA_951213105.1 Amaurobius ferox | reverse complement strand
TTGATCTTCATTTTATAACAATCACGCTTATCATGTAATAAGGTATAAACACCATACAGTTTGTGATATTTTATAGTGATGTCCAAAAAATTAACAGCGTTATCCTCTGTATTGTTGTTTTCGATTAATTCCAATTCTTTGGGATAAAAGATGGAATCAAAACCCGGTGAATGTTCATAATACCCCAAAAGAACATCGTTCACGTAACGGAAGTAGGGCATTTCATATAACATGTGTGTGCCTTTTTCAAATTTTGACAGATATATGTCCGCTAGTATGAATGAGCAGGCTCCTCCCATAGGAATGCCCTTAATCTGTTGGTAGTATCCATTGCCGTCATGTAAGATATTCTCATACAATACCAAACGTATAAGATCCATATATCTGCGATAAGTTATAAATTCTTCTAAACTGTACTCTTCATGTATTTCCAATAGTATATCATATAAACGTGTTAAGTCTATATTATTGAACAGATCTCGAAAATCAAAGCTTGCAAAATGGATATCCTTATTACAATATTTAAGTCGATTAATGACTTCGTAACTGTTCTTAATCATAATAGAACCTTGTTTTTGAAGTGTAATCATAACGTTTTTTAGTATATGTAAAAGTTCCTTGTTCGCTATAGTTAAATATGAACCGCATCCCACGGTTACTGTAAGGAATTTAACAGGTTCTTTATGGAGTTTAGGAATGAGAACGAGATAAGGAAAATTCACTGATTTTAAATCTATACCAATACGTTTGTACAATGCTTTGATCTTATTAGCTAAAACCATTCCATTATAGGGTAAAGATGAATACATAGTACGATCTTGATAACTTATCTGTAAAGTATCAACATAATATTTCTTGCATGTAAATGAGTAACTAGAAACTATTTTGTCTGTGTATGTTAATACGTATCGATCTTGAATATTTTTGATTGAAGGTGGAAGGGAAGATCCAAATGTTTCTTTATGTTTCTGTTAGTAGTAAAGGAGAAATCCATTGGAAAGGTGATATTTTCATTCATCAAAAGCATTAACCGTTAAACTATATTTCACTGCTAATTTGTAATTAAAATCATCCAGATCGCAATCAAATTTTTTAGTCTATCAATACCTTCAAAAACGATTGCATTGCAAGTAACAGAAGGATTGTGAATGAGGCTATTAAAAAACACTACCCTATTAAATTCCTGAGAAGAAATTATAATTCCATTTTCAATAATAATGAAGAAGACAATTCCTTTAATAAGGATATTGCTTTATTTTAGTACCTCTGCGCAACTTGTATTACCCAGCGAATGCGTGAGTGATGTTTATATAGTACAGTTAATCTCTGTAATTTTCAGTCTGTCGGTTCCGTCTTTTCATACTTTGATGTTCTTGCTTGTTATTTCGCGTGCTATTGACTTTACGCATTTACGGGGGATTGGCCATTGAATTGCATTGGTTCCGTGAGCGTTGCCCGGGCTGAAAAGCTGCTTTAAACGGGAAAGAGGGATCGCAATCCCTCTCTACCATTTCATGCAATGCATTTGGTCTTCCCATTATTTTCGTTTCCAATTCTCTTTATATTTTCTGCTTCGAAAATGTGAGCTGCAATGCGCCTGTTCCTTGGTAGTAGTGGTTATCGAGATTTGTTGGATGTTGTTACATGATATTAAATTCAACGATTATGTTCATTTATAATTTATATATATATATATATATATATATATATATATATATATATATATGTATGTATATATGTATATTTTTACTGATATATATTGTCCCACGATAACTCCTCTGAATTTTAACCACATTTTCCTCTATTTAGATATATGGTAATGGGAGACCAGCAGGCATCTTATGCACTTTTGATGTTTACGCCAAAACAAAGCGCGGGCTTTCAGACACCGTTTTAAGATAATCTTGGCCCGGAAGGTCATGACCCCAATAAATTCAAGTCATACATATTGCAGGTAAGGTTGGGGCAAAGATCTCCTGGGACCAAGTCTTAAACCAAGCTTCATTGGAGACTCAAGGAACCAATAATGCATCGCACTGAGGAGACTCCAATGAGAGGAAGGAAGGCGTATCTGAACCTCAGGCCAAATGATGTGGCCACAAGGAGGAAAAGTCAATGAATGTTTTGGAATGGTAATTCAAGCAGTGTTATTCAGATTGGAATGAGAATCCAAGCAGTGTGGTTCATAAGCAATGATTGTCCAGATGCGCGAGAGAGCGGTCATGAAATTCAAGCAGTCTTGCTCAGTAGTAGAATGATTATCCAAAAGTGATTAGAGTCGTAATTATACGGAATGACAATGCAAAAGTTCAGAGAGTCGTGTATTTCAAGCTGTGTAGTGAGTTGTTATTTTAAATATTAAAATGTTTTAGAAAAAGATGAAGCTGACTCCAAAGGTCAGAAAAAGAAACGGTAAAAATTCCAGTCATGCTAAGCAGCTAACCCGAGATAAAGGGATACATACCAGTCTTTGTATATATATTAGTTCAAATAATAATCTTTGGAATACGATTCAAATGATCTGGTCCTGCATGGTACTTTTCTCCTCCTTAAGCGTTCGTTAAAATTAATGTAATTTTAATCATAATAGTAATAGGTGTAAATAAATAATTTTAATTTTAAAAGTTAATGTGGAATTTAATGTGTAGTGTTTTAATTAATGATTATGCTGTGAAACTCGTGAAATGGTGGGTTATTGCGGAAACGATAAAAATATACGAATGTTACGATTCACGACCACTTCCATTAAAATTAATAATTTAATCCACAAAAAATATATTTGAAAATAAAACAACCTAGACTTTGTTCTCCACAGATATAAATTAATGTCTTGCAAGCCGAGTTCGTATATGATCGTGATAGAGTTTTAATTGCACTTGCTGTACCGTTTTTATTGGTGTATCCGGCCATAACTTCACCAAAACAATTTTTTTTAATTAAAGCATATAGGACAGACATATTAATGTTTTACAAGCCAAATTTGCTGGTGAACGTAATCGGATAAAATTTAGCGTCATGCACGCATTTACTAATCTAATTTATTCAACAATATTTCCTCTAAATACTAACAGATTTTTAACAGTTTATCTATGTGATGAATATAAACATTTTGCAGGCTGTGTCTGTTGCTGAAAGTCGTCGAACAAAAGTTGTTACCCTTTCTGTTTGTTCTCCCTTTATCAATGTGCTTTCTCCAGTGATAGCTTCTCTGAAGCATAACCTAATATTTTTTAATTCAGTTGTAATCTATTGTAAATCAATGGTTCACAAACGAGTTAATAGTTGAACGTAATCAGATGAAAATTGTGAACGCTACGTTGCTTTTACCGATGTGCATTGTCCGTCGGTGAGACAGTAATTATTACAGTATTTCTACAATAAATCTAAGAATTTAGAGCAAACTATTATTTGCTTTTAACAATTTGGATACGTGATGAAGATAAATGTTTTACAAGCTGAGTTTGTTATTGAACGCGATTGGATAAAAATTACATGTTCTATACCTCAATTATCGATGGTCATTATCCGGTAATAACTCCTCTAAAACTGGTTATTCTTAAATTCGGTTATGTTGTAAATTAATTTTTCATAAACTAAGTTCGTTACTGAACGTATTTAGATAAAGATTGTGGACGTTACGCCACCTTTAATGATGTGCATTGTAAGCTGACGAGCCAGTAATTATTGCACTATTTCTACAATAAATCTGCGAATTTCAATATACTGTGTAGATAATTTTTGAATTGTAAAATTCTATTTCTCTATACCATGAAAATGATTTTTAATTAAAATGAAATATCCTTAGCTTAATTTTGAGCCATCTAATTTAATTTATTTCCAATATTTTTAAACATCACAAAAATAAAGTTATTCAAGTTTTGAGGAATAAGTTAAATATTTTATCACTTCTTTTTAAATAATTTTTGAACAGAAATTAATTTAGGTGTAATCTTTTCATTCTTGCTTTAAAAAAACTTTTCTCAAATTAATAAACAAAATAATTTTCAACATAAGATTTTTTTGCGTCCTTCACGAAATATTTATTACAAGAAAATTACCACTTATAAAAAAATGAATTTAGTTATTTCGTTTTAAAAACACAGGTGTAAAATAAAAAGTATCGGAAGTTATTTCACTATTCATCTTCGAACACTGGATAAGAAGCGGCATTAACATATTACATTGATGTTTTTTTCATCAAGAAAACTAATTATTTTCAGATCAGAAGACAAGCTGTAACCTTGAACAAGAGAACAATGTTTGTAAAAACCATAATTTGAAAAAATAGTTTTCAATTAAATTTCAAGAAGAAATGGAAATCAATAACATAAAAAAATAAAATGTATTAGCTTATTTTTAAAATTAGATTCAAATAAAGACATTAAGCATTTTGCCAGTCATATACTGATTTTTTATCAATGTATTTTTAAATTCATATTATTCTAGCACATATACCCGACGTTGCTTATAATTTAATATGCGGTATTACTAGGAAAGTCATCACAACACCCCAATAAATTTGTAATGACATGTCTATGAATGTACACGTTAGGTTTATTTATAATAAAGTGCCCATGTTCGATTGAATAAAAATGATTGCAGCGCCCTAATGAAGAAGTTAAAAGTTGCTTATGATTTTGTTATGAAACAGAACATAATGTTTATATATTGTGCAAACACCATTCATGCTCACCGAGTTCGACCCATAAATAAAGGGGAGTAATTACTCAAAGTAGGTAAAGTGTACGATAAGTTTAATGGCTAGCACCATGCCTCCTTACAGACACGATGGGACAGTTCGGCGTCACGGAATGAATAGTTTAAGACAGCGGTGGGAAATTTTCAACTGTAAGATGTCGAAGTAAATGTCAAAATTGAAACTACAAATCTCTTGAAAATTATGATCCCTGGCAAGTGTTAAGTCACTCCGGGGATCGGACGAGACCTCCCAGCAGTTGGGATCCAACAGATCATCTGATTTTATTGGAACGCATACAAAATGAGCGTTATCCTGTAATCTAATAAATAGTTCGGGATTTTATTCCACCCCATTTAGCGTACAAGTACTGCAACGAATGAGCGGATAAGGAAACTTAGCACCCCATTATGTTCCACCCTCCACAAAATTTGAAGGGACTCAATTTTAGAAAGTTAAATCATGTTCCATTTTCATTCTTATAAGAGAGGGTCTCACATTTCATGGCTTGCCCTGGCAGCGGATAGAACCGATCCAAATTTTTGCCTTCTGCGGGAAACTGGAAACCTGCATCCCCTGCTATTTCTGTAGCATCCCCTGCTATTTCCGTCAAAAAACTACCGCAGGAAACAGAATCCTAGGCACTAGATGTTTGAGCATTATCTACACCAGTAGAGCTCATAGTCCTGAATAAATAGGCATCAAAACCATCCTAGGGCAATTTCCCGCAAAACGAACTATAGTGGATCCTGACGGTTTTTGATATCCCTCATTGGGCAGCATCGAAAGTCGCATTTCTTGTCGCCACGCGGAGCCGCTATGAAGAAGGCAACCCAGCCCATCTTAGCATTTTAGCCGCCAGCGATTAGACAGATTCTTGGTGCATACAACGTATCTTTTGGCGGGATCTTATACCGACCAGCATCGGCTTGCACACAAGTTCCCTGGACCTGTAATCAGCGTTGGACAAACCGGCATTTGGACGATTTAGCGAACATTGATCACAAGTTCCCTGATGGCCTCCTAATGTCCGTGAATCTCCTGAAACCGTATGCCCGTGTAAATGTTTCCTCGCCTATCCCAGGCCCCCTAGCCATAGGAACTCTTGGAGGTGGTTTTTGGAATAACAAATCATTCATCAGTGTTGGAGGTATTGTGTCTTTAAAACTTAATTGTTAATTTACAGGGTATCCCAAAAAGATTGAAACGCGTTTTAATTCGGGCAATGTAAATAGCAAACATGTTGAAAGTAAGGTAGGAAATAAGACTACGTTAATGAAGTAGTCTTCCCATAAATTTTCAAAAAGTTACACTTTTTAAATTTTTATACGACCCCTTAAACAAATTTTGTCAATCACAATTTTTTTTTATTTTTAATGCAACAAGATCATTAAAAGAAACAGAATATCTGCATCTTTAAAATCAACTGAATTATGATAAAGGAAAGAATCTAGCTTATGCCACTTTTCCGTTTAATGTGAAAGGCTGTTTCATCAGTGAAAATAGGGTTCATAAACAAGTTGACTATAGAAATTGTGTTTAGATCAAAAATACGTTAATATGTGTCGATTTTTTATCACAAATGCATCTAAATAAAGTATTACACAGACAGAGATTGTATAAAGCAGAGGTACTCACTACGCGATTGGGTATCCTATGTATTATCCTCCAGTTTTATCTTTTCTGCGATATGTCACAATTTACATTTCTAATTTGATATATGGTCCCCATTCGCAATGTTCAATTTTCAATTAAATATAACTCGCTCAATTTTAAAGATACAGATATGCGGTCTCTTTTTATGATCTTATTGCATTAAAAATAAAAATTTTCTGAGAGATCAAATTTGTCAAAGGGGCTCGTATAAGAATTGAGAAAGTGCAACTTTTAGAAAATGAATGGGAGGACTATTTCATAAACGTAATCTTATTTCCCATCTGAGTTTCAACATTTTTGCAATTTACATTGCTCACTTATCTCCAACATGTAAAGAATGAAAGCGCGTTTCAATCGTTTTGGGACACCCTGTATCTGTATATACATATATATATATATAATATATATATATATATATATATATATATATATATATATATATACTGAATATTCTAAAATCACTATTTCATTTTTATCAGTAGGATGCAATATATATATATATATATATATATATATATATATATATATATATATATATATATATATATATTAATCTACTTATAATTATATCAATGTAATCTCTGAGTTTGGGAAAACCCCTTGCAATATCAGCTCGAGAATTAAATCAATTATAATTTTGATTAACAATTACCGTATAACTCAGTACCCCGAGGTCAAGTTAGGTGCGTTTTAATTGTATAATATTGTATATTATTAAAGTCTTTTCATAAGCTATATATATATAATAAAAGTGTCAGTGGACAAAAAATTCGTCTGATTTTTCTGAACAAACGCAATGTACTCCATCTTTTCAGATGTCACTTACACGATCACTAAGTCAACTGGGGGACATTATTGCAAGCGATAGTATTATATTTATGTGAATTTTTCCTTTCCACAGATTTAATATACAGTATTTCTAGGTAAGTTATTAAACACCCCAATAAATTTGTAATGAGAGGTCTATGAGTGCACACGTTGGGTCTATTTATAATAATGTGACCATGTCCGATTGAATAAATATGATTGCAGCGCCCTAGTGGAGAAGTTAAGAAGTTGCTTATGATATAATATACAGTATTCCTAGGTAAGTCATTAAACACTCCAATAAATTTGTAATGAAAGGTCTATGAGTGCACACGTTAGGTCTATTTATAAAAATGTGACCATGTCCGATTGAATAAATACGATTGCAGCGCCCTAGTGGAGAAGTTAAAAAGTTGCTTAAGATTTAATATACAGTATTCCTAGGTAAGTCATTAAACACCCCAATAAATTTGTAATGAGAAGTCTATGAGTGCACACGTTAGATCTATTTATAATAAAGTGACCATGTCGTATTGAACAAAAATGATTGCAGTGTCCTAGTGGAAAAATTAAAAAGTTAGGATAACGAACTCAGCAACAAAGCGAAATAAATAAAAAGACCCATTACAAAGTGGTAGAGCATTGTCTAATTAATAGAAAGAAATTGTTACAGAAAGCTTTTATCAGACAAAATATGATATTTGACGAATCGCTGTTATATTAACTCAAGGACTTAAAGAAAAGTCCTGTAGTCCTTTGGTGTAAATAAAATTCCAACGAGCACAGGATGCATACTCGTGGATCTAAATAGGACAAGTCCTAATTTAAGTCCACGAGTCACAGAATTTGGAATATACAGATAAAATTCTCCAAAAATTAAGGATTTGGTTGTAAAGAATATTTGTGTTTCAAAAAATACTACCTTAAAGCGATGGGCAAAGCCGAGAGGGCATGTCACCGGACGGGACAAACAGGACACCGGAAGGACTAGACATTGCAAAAGACCAAATCAGTAGAATATATTATATTCTGGAATGTTAAAATCAACTGCCCTTACATTAACAGAAATCTAATGTGCAGTGATTTCAGCAGAAATGCATAAAACTGGAATTCGAATCATCGACCCCATTATAATATTATAGACATTGCAAAAGACCAAATCAGTAGATTATATTATATTCTGGAGTGTCAAAATCAACTACACTTACATGCACAGAAATCTAATGGACAGCCATTTCAGCAGAAATGCATACATCTGGAATTCAGTTTATCGACCCCATCACAATATTATAATATGATACAGTGAAAGTAAATTCTACTGTAAAATAATTACAATTTAAAATAGAAAGTTTTACTTCTAAGTAAATGGGGTTTTATTTCACATTTTACTTTAAAATATACTGTGTTAATTTCTTTAATAATAATTAATAAACAATCGAATTCGAAGGAAAGTGATTATTAGGCAATATCTATGAAAAATAATTCATTTTTGGGGTAATATATAAAGTTAGTTGTTAAAGGTCATTGAACCTCTCTCATCCATAAATATATATATTTTTTTTAAGTTCTACGAACACTGGGATATTTGTTCTTTTTGGTTCTTCGAATACTGGGATATTCGTTCGTTTCGTGAATCTTCAATATGCGTATAATCTTCGAAAAATTTTCTTTTTCCCAGTATTGATTATAGAAGCATTTCCCTCCAGACAGGAAACGCTTTTTTTTTCAATGTTACTTCCGCAAATTGATCTGTATTTACACTTAACTTCCATGGGTTCAAAATATATTCTGTGTTAAAATTTACAATCAATATTCAATAGGCCTCAGTTTCAATGGCACAAAGCGTTTATTCTTGCAAAATTCTTTTGTTGAATATATACTCAACCGTTTGCTTCATTTCCTACCTGAATGAGTTGCACGCTGGTGATAGGTCATAAAAATCTGGTGTGGACAGCTCGTGACTTTCCCTACATATACAAATGCAATGTACAAATCACAATGCGATGAGATTAATTGTGATACAAATAACAATGCGATCTGCTTAATTACACGAAATTATATGATACTTATTTAATGAAACACTGAATTTGCAGTTATAATGCAGTTCCGTTTTCATTTGGCGACAAGTCGTATTTTCAAATGGTGGAAAAATGGAAAATACCAGTAACCAAAATATCTGTAGAAGAGCTTATCATAGAATTATAAGGCTGGTTTTATTATTTCCTCGTTATACATTACGTACAAGACTACATATATAAACATATATACAGGATTACATATAGATCATATATTTCAATAACCGAAATATCTGGAGAAGACTTTATCATAGAGTGATAAGGCTGGTTTTATTATTTCCTTCGTTATATATTACGTACAAGACTACATATATAAACATACATACATGATTACATATACGTCATATGTCCCAATAACCAAAATATCTGGAGAAGACTTTATCATAGAATGATATATTACGTACAAGACTACATATATAAACATACATACATGATTACATATACGCCATATGTCCCAATAACCAAAATATCTGGAGAAGACTTTATCATAGAATGATAAGGCTTGGTTTTATTATTTTCTTCGTTATACATTACGTACAAGGCTACATTGTAAAACGGTGATTGTAAACCGTTCCAATAAACATGTACTAAACTTGAAATATAGGAAGCAATTGTAAAGGCCGTATGAATCAATATGTGAAAGTTTATAATACTGTAACACCTGAAAGTATTCGTAATAGTGGTTCAAATGAGTTCATTTGATCCAGTGGTTCGCCTTCCCTGGTGATGGGCGCCAGGACCCATCAATGGCTGAAAGGTGGCAAATATGGCAAATATACGTGTACACAAAATAATTACCATCATGATATTAAAAATTATTTAATTTATGTGTTAAAATATATAAACATTCAAATCATAACACAGCTATTAGTTATTATACATACAGGACATTAATACATATAAGGATTACATATATAACATATACACTGTTTACAACTGAAATCGCAACACCATGAAGTTTTAGGTGTAGCTTTATGTAAATCAGGCAATGGAACCAGCAAGGTAAGATATGCAAATAGTGACGTAATACCTTGCCGAGCAGCATAAAAGCGTCAGGTCAAGGAGGAGCGATATTACAGTTACATTTTAGCTTCATTGGTTTCAGGATGTCAAAATCATCATAGTATGCTAAAAGTACGTCGACGTATCGCACACATTCAGTTATCATCAACGGAACGGGAGCAAATCATTGTTTCACGTGAGGATGGATTGAACCTTTGGAGGATCGATGAAATATTGGGTCGTGATGTGAGCACAGTTCAACAGTGTGTGTTACGGTTCATGAGAGATAATGAAACGTCATGGAGATCAGGTAGTGGAGCTTTCAAGTGTACCACACCACGTGAAGATCATCTGTTTCTGATACGCGTTGCGCGGGAGCCGTTTACCACAGCAACCGTGTTACAACGACATTTATCCCACACTACAGGTAACATGGTTTTGACGCAAACAATTCGAAACCTTTTGCATGACGCAGGACTCCGAGGTAGATGACCTTTTCGACACCTACTGTTTCAACGTCTTCACCGCTTACGTCGCCTCTAGTGGTGTCAAACGAGATGCAATTGGTTGACAGAATGGAGAAACATTATGTTCACGGATGAATCACGATTCTGTTTGACATGCTAGATAGCCGTACTCGCATATGGTGGCGCTTTCAACAACGCCACAAGGAAGCTTTCGCTATCAGTAGCCACACAGCTCCCCTTAAGTGGTACCACGGTTTGGGGTTTATAACATTTGGTGGACGAACACATTTGGTCCACGGTTCTGGCAGTATCATGGCACAACGATAAGTCGCTGACATTGAGAGATCTGTGGTAAAGCCATATCTGTCAACCAGGCCTGGACTGCTTTTTCAGCAGGATAATGCCAGGCCACATACTGCAAGGGTAACTATGAATAGTCTACAATGTTTTGATACCATACCTAGGCCAGCATATTTTCCATATTTGTCGCCAATTTAGCATATCTGGGACATAATGGGTCGCCAATTAAGAGAACTTCAAATTCCAGCAAATCATGTTCAGTCACAAGCCCAATTGCATGCTGTGGGAAATGTCATCTCTCAGCACATCATTGCCCATCTCATTGCCGGGATGCCTCGTCGTATTCAATCCTGCATATCCGCTCGCGGTAGGCCTATTCCATATTAATTTTATGTCAATAAAGTTCCATGCTTTCATATTCCAGGAATGATTTTTTGATCATTTGTACATCTCCATATTACAATTAATTATATTCTGTAACTTTCATAAGGATATATCAATTTATTTATAGTGTTGCGATTTCAGTTGTGAGCAGTGTATAAGTAAATCTCACAGATTACCATGGCTTTCAATACTACATTAAAACAGTGATATTTGCAATGAAAAGAACAATGTAAATTTAAATGTAATTTGATTGCAGTATATATAATACAATACACAAGTACTAAGAATAAGTATACAATTTACAAACTGATTCTCGGGGGTTACCAGTAATAACTTACGAGAAATGTTTGATTTCCTGTAGGGAAGTAAATTATAGATTTTATTATCTGATTACCCCATTTACCGGTTGCCCAGTTATAGATTTTATACTCTTTTTACCCCATGTAAAACAGTTCTGCAGATAAGGGTTTCTAGATGGGAGATAGTTGTATATTTCAACTGTATTTAGTTCGGGCAAACATTTTGTATATAATTGGTATTACTTTCAATTCAATACATGGTAATGTATATGGAGAGTATTGGAAGCATGCCGAAAATTGCAACTCGTGTTTTCGACTGATCTACACGTTTCAGGACCTCTAGAACACGAAAAAACCTGACGCCTGCGTGTGTATGTATGTGTGTCTGTCTGTCCAATGTATACATCCACTCTAACTGAAAAATTAATTGACCGAATTTCATAAAATTTGATAGGTAAGTCCTTGTGGGTGACCCTAATGCTGATTAGATTTTGATACGATTCGGGATAAAAGAACCAGACTTTTCTGCGAAATGACCCACAAAAATTGCCTGCATCCACTTTAGCAGACAAACTAATAGACCAAAATTCCCAAAATTTAAAAGATAAGTCACGTGTGAGTTACCCTGGTGCTGAGTAGATTTTGGTATGATTCAGAAAAAGAGAACCTGCCTTTTTTGCGAAATGGCCCGCAAAAATCGTCGAAATCTAAAATAAAGGACTACGTATGCTCAAATATATCAATTAAATGCTTTTTTTATTCGTAATTCATGACGTTGAAAAGAATAAGACCATTCCTAGTATTCTATGACCAGCCGTTCTCGAGATATTTTAGTTTTTTTCATTTTCATTACGCGAATTTTGAAAATAAGCCCACTTACCAAATAAAAACGAAAATTGAATTACAAGTGCAAATTCAGTGTAATTTAAAATAATTATGGATGTAATTTTATGCACTTAAACTCGATTACTGAAGAAATGAGAACGTAAATATGAATCTGCAAGAAAAGTTATATGCTGCCCACATCAGAATTTTTATCTTGTCATTATGTTTTTTTTCTGGTATTGGCCAAATATTCCTCAACCATAGGATGGAAATACTGTATACCTTCGATTCAGTGCCTATAGATGGTTAGTCTGTTAGTTTGCTATTCATTACGTATAATATAGACATTTAATTAATAGGTTTAAGCATATTTATTATATATTTTGTCGATTTTTTCAAAAACAGGCAGGTTCTATTTTTCCGAATCGTACCAAAATCGACTCAAGACCAAGATTTCCTACAAGATACTTACCAACCAAATATTGTTAAATTTTGATGAATAGTTTTTGAGTTAGCGTGAATATATGCATTGAATGTACAGATGTACAGACACATACACAGACGTTACGTTAAAAATAAATTTTTCCTGTTCTACATTAATCAAATGGAATATCAGTCGAAAACTCGAAATCTGATTTTCGCCACGATTGCAGTACTTTCCTTATACATTACCATTCATTGTAGGAAATGTTTATTGCTTCCCACTGGTTGAAGCACATAAATAAAACACAAATACGACAAGAACAGAAAAAAATATTAAAGATAACCGAAAAGAATGTATCCCCTACAGTTATCTCTTCGCCCAATATCGAGAAACCTCGGAATCACCATGGAGTACAAACTCTACAAAGAAACATATGTGTTCTGCCCGTAAGTTCAGATGTGTCAGAAAGCGAACAAGAAAAATAACCAAAAATACCATTGCGACACAGGTATGCATAGAGCTCTTATAACACTATAACCACTATATAAAAGCCTTAGGTGTGCAGCAAGACAACAATGTTATTCTTCGGAAGATCCAAAGATGGGAAGTTGTATGAGTCCACTTGACGGAAGGTATAAATTACTTTGTCGTCAGAGACAAAAGCACCACGGTCCAGGGGTGCACCACGAGTAGGTAGAACTCTTTATAGGGAAAGTAAAAATACGTATGCTATATTAAAAAGTAAAATATATTTTTTGCGGGGGATAAGGAAAACTTGAGAAACATATATAAGTACAAATATCACAATAATACAGCTGTTTCGAAGATACGCTAGACCTCCTTAATGAATGCAAGAGAACTAACAAACCCAAAATCCAAAAGAGGAATGGGCCAATTTGGCTTTTTATTTTCAACTTTATTGGATGTCTTAATTTTTTTATGATTATTTCAAAAATCATTTGGAGTCTTCGAACGTTTGTTCGCGTTTAAAATCAATAGGATTCCAGTATTTGCGAATCGTAATAATCGTATACCAAATTTCGTTCCTCAGATATCACTTCCATAGTGTCACTGACACACACACACACACATACACACACACACATACATACACACACATACATACACACACATACATACACACTAAAATAAACCCGCACAATATATACACAAAAATGCACACACACACACCGAGACACATAAATACACACAGACACCACCTCAAAAACTTTCAAGTCGAGTTCAAGGGTGCTTGAAAAGTGTTCTTCTGCGGAAAATTCGAATTCGAATTTTCGACCCAGGTACAATACTTTCCTTATAAATTACGATATATGTATAGAAAGTAAAAATTAACCTCGGAACATAATGGTTTTTCTTAATAATTTCCTATAATATTTGGTTTTAACGTTTTGTCTTCAATACGGTCCATATTTTAAAAGATTAGTCCTCATATTGTCCGTATAACTGAGGACAATGCATCAATCTTCTTTTATTTTTATTCTCATATGCATGTCTTCCTTTAAATATTTCGATTTCTAATCAACCGGTCTAATAGATCTAATCGATTGATGTTATCCAATATGCATTTATAGACTTAATTGAATGAATCTACTTGGCTGGCAATGCAATTTGTCCTACTTCGTCTGATCACCATTATTGTGACAAACAATTTTGATGTAATTAAACGTAGTATTTTTGTGCACATATCAATAAGTTCTAGGGCACGTGTCCACAGATCGAAATTTTTGTTCGACAAACATAGAAACCTTTGGATAAAGAATTTTACATGTATTTTAATCATCGATTACGAAAAAAAATGTCTGACAAAACTCTGTACAAATGTTTTCTGCCGGTGTTTTGAAGAACAAATAAATCTGCGCATTTTGATTACTAAAATTTGCTTAAATTTTATGTTTTGTTTCATTTTGTCTGTTGATCATGTCCACAGTATCAAACATTTTTTCCAGAAATATTTTATTCGAACGTTGAAAGAGAGAAAGTTTGAATCTTCTAATAGGATCGTGTTCCTACTGCAGTATATATAGGGTGTATATAAACTGTTTTGACAAAATAAGAGGGGTGATAGTACCCATCAAGATGAACAATATTTACAATGGAACCTACGGTCGCATTCCACTCTAAGTGTCAGAAAAGCGTAAAGTTAAAGTTAAACTTTCAATAGTGAAAATAAAGATAATTAATTTAATCATAAGTTGCGCAATCCCATTTATTTACAATAGTGAAACTTTCAAAGTAGATGCTCTAAGTGGCGGCCAAGAGTGCCGTTGTACAATTCACACAGACGAATGAAAAACTGGCACACCCTCTAGAAGGCACTTGGTGTCGTGTTTATCCTGTCCGCTGCAACAACGATTCTCGCGATGAGATTTTCTACGGAGTCCACAGGCGTCTCGTGCACCATTGATTTTATGTGCCCAGAAGAAGAAGTCCAGTGTGGGTTGAGGTCCGGTGAGTGTGGAGGCCAAGCCACAAGTCCGCTACGTCCAATCCATTGTCCGGTATATGTGGAATTCAAGAAGTGTCGAATGACTAGAAGTGACGATGATGTTCTGGAAATGTGATACTTCACCGGCACGACAGCTATGTTGTCCGAAGTGGCGACTTGTGCTTGTTGGACGTATTTCGAAGTTGCTCTTTTCTGGCACTCAAAGTGGAATGATACCCTAGGTTTCATACTAAACATTATTCATCTTGATGAGTACTATCACCCCTCATATTTTGTTAAAACAGTTTATATACACCGTGTATATATAGAAAAATAGATAGAGAGATAGAGAGAAAGATTGAAACCTTTTAGTGCTCATTTGCCCAAAATCTTAATAAAATAGGATCGTGCTCCTGCTCCAGATATATAGCTAGACAGATAGATAAATAGATGAATAGATAGATAAAAGAAAGTGAGAGATTGAACATGCTAATGTTCATTTGCCCAAAATCTTACTAATATAGGATAGTGCTCCCGCTGCAGATAGATAGATAGATAGATTTATAGATAAAGCGATATAGAGGGAGAGAGCGAGCGAGAGATAGAGAGACTGAATCGTCTACTGTTCATTTGCACCAAATCTTAGTCAGTGTGAATATCAGGTATTCCATACTGATTAGCTGATAATAACAAAGGAACCAGTCCATGAACTGCTTCCGAGATAAAAGTATTAATTTCGAAATTTCGCCGTTAGGGGCGCTGTCGTCATTCTTATCTATCAGACCAGGATCCCTTTACTATACCGATACCTCACGTTCATCGCACTAAGTACCATCGTTTACAACTTATTCAGCATACTTGCAAATTTGCAGGGCATTCTGTATATCAAAAACATCTGTTTCACTCGTACTATGACATCATAACCATCAACAATACTTTCATGAGACGCAAGGCATTAATTCGATTATAATGATCCACTTCAAAAGTGATATGAAAGAATAACAATTCTTTAATCTAACAAAGCTACGTCTAATGACTTAATTGTTATGGATTTTGAATTGGATGTCAGTGTTTGTTCTTCGCCTGTGCTTAATTAACACGAAATTAGGCATGTAATTATATTCCCTCCAAACTCCAATGATGGGTCGATTTCCGATTCTTTATCAGAGAAGTGAAATGCCATGAGCGCCTTTTCCGTCCACTAGTGTAGTTGCTTGGGAACTAAATTATGTTATTTAATGAGATTTAAGTGATATTAAAGTCAATAATAGTGTTTATTGAATATTCTATTTTCTTAAATAAAGGCTGATAAATAGTGAATATCATGCGATGAAAATAGCAAAGCAAAGTTATTTGAAGAATGAGAACCATAATAAATCGACCATATTTGGAATACCACAGTAATATATATATATATATATATATATATATATATATATATATATATATATATATATATATATATAGTGATCCCTCACTTATACGCGCTCTCTTTTATGCGCATTTTTCACTTATGCGCGTTTTTTCCGCGGTCCCGGCCAAGGATATAGGAGAACAATGATAACTCTTATTCATTTATGCGCCGCACTAAAAATGCACCTCTAACTTATGCGCGCCGCAAAAAAAAATTTCTCAGTTCAAAAAGTAGGTTCCTCAAGTTGTCAGGTGTTGCTTATCGCAAGAATTTTACCCTTTTTGTTCTGCTTCTAAGAATGCATCCCTTCGCCCTTCCCCTATTGTTCGATTCCAGGAACACATCTCTCTACCTTATACACAGGGGTGTACATGGGGGTTCTTCTCCACCGACTGATACCTGCGCCTTGACGTGGTAGTGGAGCTTGACTGTTCCGATGATCCTAAGAGCTATGCCGGCGGTAGCTTTTGCTAATGGTAGGGTCTCCCATGCCGGACAGGTCTAAGGTGAGGTTCACAACAAAACGAGGTATCCTGGTCCTCCAGGTTGGGGGTTGGGAGTAAGGCATACTGCCTCGCCCTGTAAAATCCTCAGGGGTCCACTTCTTTTGTGGATACGGGTGTTGCAATCCCGAGGTACCCAAGCAATCTTTTCCTAATAGCTGCAGATTGCATCAATGCCGATCCCCTAGTAAACATCACTTCTGCTTTATGGGCCTTAGTACCACCCTTCGGAATCTGCCATAAGGTATACCGTTTTGGGCTCTGGAACGGGACCATGTGGTTGTGTTGTAAAAAGGGCAAAGCAGCGTACATCTGTAGTACTGCTTTTAAGAAACGTTTGTAGTAAACGGTTCCAGAGGCTGAGTCCCTTGGTTGCGTTGGTTGGATGGTGGGGAGTGTTTCATATCGAGAAATTCCCCTTGGATCCTTGTTGATCTCTGGGCCCTGTGCACCTGGTGCACGTTATGGCCCGCTCCTCATCATCCAGCTTTGCGAATAGCTCCGGCGGTTACACTTTTCACGTTAGAAAAGTGTGGGGAGACGAGGCCTAGCGGGGGCTCCGATCAAACTGGAAGTAATCCGTGGATTTTCTCATTAGTGGATACAGCATGGAGATTCTAGATGTTCCATTTCCTAGCTCTCCATGCCGCCATAGAGAAGGTGTTGAAGGATTGGTTACACCTTCGGTGATTCCCAATCAGCCATTGAGACAGCCCGTCTGGGGTTGAATCTTGGTATAAAGGAGGAAAACTGCAGTCTGGCTGTGGAAGGAAGTGGAATCGTGAGCCTTGGTGACCGACACTCTGAAACCATGGCTGAGACGCAGGAAGTACTCACAAAGGCACAGAGGCGCAGGAGTAGGCAGCTAGACCAGAAGTTTGCAAAAGCTGGTGCTATCAAAGAGAAGGTCGGAGGCACCAAACGACTTAGGCCGGATGGAGCCACACTTTCTCCAAGAGATCTGGTCAATAAAAAGAGATCAAGGACTGACATCCAACCTGGATCATATGCTCAGGCAGTCCAGGTTATAAAGATGGCAGTCATTAATTATTCCATCCCTTCAAGTAAGCTGAGCAAGAAAGAGGTTGGCATCATCCAGATGGAGATTCTTGGTAAGATAGATGAGATACCCACTAGTGAGCAACTTTCGAAGATCCATGGTTATGGCTTATATGCTGGAGACTTGGTGCTTCAGTGCAATGATGCAACTACTGTGGAATGGATTAAGAAAACCTTCCACAATAACAGACAGGTTTTAGATGAGGTACTCAAAGTCTTGAGTGCCAATGATCTACCCAAACCTGTCAAGGTGGCCTTCAAGACCAGAGATGTTTACACTAAAAAGCCGAGCGTTTTGCTGAAACGGCTGAACCGTTTCAACCCGGAGTTGAAGTCCGCGGAGTGGCGTGTTCTGCAAAACCCCTCTCCGTAAGATGGATCTTCGAGGTGGACTCGGAGGCTGCGGATGCGAATCGCAGAGCTGACTTTGGTGCTGACACCGGTTTGGACCGTGGAGTCTTCAAGATTCTTCGGGACCCAAAATTAAGGCCCAAAAGGAAGATTGAGATGGAGGTACAGCCAGAAGATCAGGCAACCTCCTCTCAGGTGAGTATTACTTATGTTGATACTATGATACCTAAGCTGGTTGAACTGGAAATTGCTTCCAGCTCTGATAATACGCTGTATGCTAATCCACTGCTTTCTGATGACGAGCTGGAAAGACGCATGCAGGATTTTGAGAATGACGTGCCTGACACTGATCATTCTCATGAAATTAGGAAGGCCACTCCCTCCTAGTTTTTTGCTGCCCTTGTTTCTTTCCTTTTTATGGGATGTCTTAATGTTGTGCAAATCAACCTGCACCCTAGTCGTTCTGCCTCTGCTATTCTTGGCAAGAAGTTGATGGTTGGTAGGGCTGACATTGCTCTAATTCAGGAACCCTGGACCTGAAATAATAAAATTCTGGGTCTTGGGATCAAGGGCTACAATGTCTTTCATGATACATCTTGTATCAGACCTAGAGCTTGTATTGTTGTTAGTAACAAACTCAATGCTCTTCACCTTGTGGAATTCCTTGATGGTGATAATGTTGCCATCAGAGTGAACTTCAAAACTAATGAGCATTTAGATGAATTAATCTTTGCTTCTGCTTATATTCCTTATGAAGAAAGAGAAACTTTTACCAATGTCACTACTAGTCTCATTGAGTACTGTAGTAAGGGTAAAAGACTGATCATTGGCTGCGATGCTAATGCCCATCATAGTGTGTGGGGCAGTAGTAACTGTAATAGTCGTGGCGATGATCTCTTGGAGCACATCGTCCGCTCCAACCTTTTTATTCTCAACAAGGGCAACTCGCCCACTTTTGTTACAATAAATCGACGTGAATTCATCGACTTGAGTATATGTAACAATATTACATATGACTGTGTTTTTAACTGGACTGTTTCAGATGATATATCTTTGTCTGATCATCGTTTAATCACCTTTTCTGTTAAAGGTCTTACAAAATTGACCATGGCAGCAGTTAGGAACCCCAAACATACCAACTGGGTTTCTTTCAGAGAAGATCTTCTTTCAAAGCTTGCAGATCATTCTGGTAAGTACTCTTCTACAGCTGAAATAGATTTGGCCGTTGACCACGTGCAACGGTCCATTATCTTTTCCTATTACCAGAATTGTAAGGCTACTAAAGCTGTCTCCCCAAGGTTAGTTCCTTGGTGGTCAAAAGAGCTCAGCTGCTTACGTAGCAAGTGCAGAAAGCTCTTTAATAGAGCCAAAAAGAGTGGTGAGTGGCAGGTCTACAAATCTGCTCTAACTACCTACAATAAGGCAATCAGAGACTCCAAGAGGAACTCCTGGAGAAACTACTGCGACGACATCAAAGACGTTTCTGCTACTGCAAAAATGATCAAGCTCATGTCAAAAGACAGAAAGTGCAACCTAAATACTGTTAGGTTACCTAATGGTGGCTATTCTGGGACTGGGGAAGAGACCCTGGAAGAAATGTTCAGGGTTCATTTTCCGGTTTCTGAATCTAATTGCCACAGCACCACTCCTGCTGCTCACCTCACTTTTACTTGTAACAGCAGTAAGTGGAGCATTGCTAAGAGTGTGGTCACTTTGGATAGGGTTAATTGGGCTTTGAACTCTTTTAAACCCTATAAAACTCCGGGGATTGAAGGCATCATTCCTATCCTTCTTCAGGAGGGAATCAAGGTGCTTGCTCCCATTCTCAGCAGAATCTAGAGCTTGTATTGCCCTTGGTCATATACCTTCTGCCTGGAGGCATACAAGGGTAATCTTTATTCCAAAGGTTGGTAAGGATAATTATTATGAGGCCAAATCCTTCAGGCCTATTAGCCTTACGTCTTTTCTTTTAAAGACTATTGAAAAGCTCATTGACAGGTATATCAGGGAAGTGACTCTGGCTTCTATGCCTCTGTCTAACTCTCAGCATGCCTATCAACCGGGTAAATCTACGGATATTGCCCTCTGCAGTCTCTCCTTTATTCTGGAAGGAAACTTTAATGCCAAGGAAATTGCTCTAGCCACTTTTCTTAACATTGAGGGTGCTTTTGATAAAGTTCCTATTGACACCATCCTACATCTTGATAGGAAGGGTGTTGACATGACGATCTCTTGTTGGATCAAGAACCTATTATCTAATAGGTATATCTGTGCATCTTTGCTTGGTGACAACAAGACGGTGCATGCTCTGGCAGGCTGTCCGCAGGGAGACGTACTTTCACCAATTCTCTGGTGTTTAGTTGTAGACTCTTTTTTGGACAACTTAACTAGTTCCGATGTATCCTGTGTTGGATATGCTGACCATGTTGTCATCATTGTCAGAGGCGAATTTGGTAACACTGTCTCTGATATGATGTCTACCGCCCTTAGGGATGTTGAGACATGGTGCAAAAATGCTGGACTTTCTGTAAATCCACAGAAAACAACCATGGTTGCGTTCACAAAAAAACGCATTCTTAACCTTGGAGACATTCGCTTCTTTGGTCAGAAGCTCATGCGTGTTATATTGTGATTTTCAATCACAATGTAACATTGCCGTTTTGGATTGTGAAACAGGACCTAAGAAGATGGTCCCTCATACAGCGAGACAATTTATATAACGTTCCCTTGGACACAGCTGGACCGGACGTAGTTCGAGAATGAAAAAGGGTGCTTCTCGTATTCACGTCAGCACTTGGTGCTATATCAGACGGAAGGGGTTGAACTCCTTGACCCGAGAGGTCAATTAATTTCCAGATGGACATGGGAAAATGTCCGTGAGAACTTTCTGCACAAAAAAAGACAATACTCAAAGATCTGATATTTCAAGGGGGGCTTCAGCCAGTTAGACTGCCGGAAGGCGGAGTTTTATATTTACGGAACCAATGAGAGTCTGGGGGCCTAAGAGAGAGGGGAGAGATGAAGAGAGACTTAAACTTTTAAAATTTGAAAAATCGAAGAGGGGTTGTTTTTGTACGGTGTTAAAAGGTGGTCGCAAGAGCGCGACGATAAGACACGGAGCCGATCGGAGAAGTCCGTTTCCTCCTGCCGATGACAAGTTCGGGTCGACGGCGATGTCCGAGGTAGGCAATTTCTTTACATGTATTTTTGCACGAAGGTCAATTGTTCAGTATGCTCTCTCCCTCGCTCTCTCTATTGATTAAGAATAGTGTTAGGAGTGATAAAAGGGTTTATTGAATTTAATTATGCAAGTGTGAAATGTATGTCACACGTAAGGCAGATATTGATAAAGGAGATTTTTCAGTATATGAATTGAAATATTGTATGTGAGACATTTTATCCTATAGGTAAAGTAGGAATGACACGGTGTGTTAATTATAATGGTTTTGTTGCATGATTGTAAAAATTAAATGAGTTATTACGAGTTCTGGAATTATTACACATTCATTGTGGAATTGTTGACTTTATCAAATATTAAATAAGGTTTTATCTTAATGAAATAAATTCTTTGTTATTGTTTAAAATTAAGCCTCTTCATTTTAATTACTGGTATTATGTATTTCTTTATTTACTCCACTTTACGAGATCGGTCCATGTAGCGTCAATACCTGACGTGTGGTGACCCACATATCATTTTGGTGCCGTTTGAACCAGTTTCGAACCTGGACTCCAAATTATTGCACCCTTATCATTTCGGTGCTCGTGACCAATCAAACCTGAATTCAAAATTATTTCACACTTCTGGCAACTTTGCTGTTTTAGACCAGTTATATGCCAGAATTTAAATTTTAATGAAGAGAATAAATATATTTGGAATTAATAAAAAAATGAAAATATTGAATAAAATTTTTTTTGTGTAAAATAAGGATTAAATTAAAGAAAGAATTTTAAAATTAAAATAAATATAAGTAAACTTAAGAAAAGTTATTTCACAGTATGAGAAGCAAGCAAAATAGTGAATCATTATGTGTTCTTAATGTAACATGCCATATTGTATTTGAAAAAATATTTATTAGGGAACTTGAAACTTTTAAGGAATTTTTTAAATTATGTAAATATTTGTGTAATATTTTAGGAGTTTATTATGAGGATTGAAGTATTTGCATGCGTAGATAGTGAAATGATTAGAATTATGTTTTTGAATTTATGTGATATTGTATTTAAATATTTTGGGGGAACATTTTGAGGTGTAAGAACAGGAAATAATTTTAATTTTAGATATAGAATTTTAGCGAGAAAGAGAAATTTAGAATGGCGGAAAACGGAGAAAGTCCTCCAACAACGAGGAGTAGGTTACCCGGACTTATACACTTATTAGGGGAATGCAATGGCATAGAGAATGATGTAGAAATTTTTTTGACCAGATCAAATCTTTAAGCAGCTTGGGGGATTGGTCAGAGGAGGAAAATTTTGCAATTGTGAAATCTCGGTTAAGAGGGAATGCAAGAAAATTTTATATAGGGTCACAAGAATTAAGAAGGAAAACATCTTTCGAAAAATTTAGGGATAGATTATTAGAGTTCTTTACAGAAAACCGAACATTACAACGAATCAGATCCTTTTCACGACCGCAAAACAGACACAGGGAGAAACGATTAAGCAGCTGGCACACAGAATAACAACACTAACTTTAAATTATATTGGCGACACAGAGCACAGTGAAGCGACACAACAGATTATGGATAAATTAAGGCTAAGTAAATTTTTAGAGGCAGTAACACCTGAATTCCAGAAAGAAATAATAAAAACTAATGCACAAAATTTTGATGAAGCTGTAAAAATAGCCACAAACTTGGAACAGGCAAATTTAGCAGCGATAACGGCAAATGTAAATAGTGCTACATATAGACAAGAAATTGAGACGCTCCGCAAAGAGCAACAGGAATTTAACGCACACATTTTAAATTCAATTACCCAAGAGATAAACACATTAAAAATCCAAGAAAAAGTACAAATTCCCACGACACAAACAAAAAAACTCGTAACATGCCATTACTGTAATAAACAGGGACATTTCATGAGAGAATGCCGAATATACAAAGCTGATCATTTTAAGCAAACCCAGAATCAAAACATAAACAACGCGAGAACACATTGGCATAATCAAATACAGTCTCCTCCCCACTCATTTCAAACCCAGCCGTATGATGACCACAGAACTTACTCCTCCCAGCCGGACACATACGATTATAGGCCAAACCACACCTTTGGAAACTATCACCAGAGCAGAAATTACTATGCAGCACCCCCTACACAAAGTAGATTTTCTAGGGAACAACGATATAATAGGGACGAGTTAAACCAAAACAGAAACAGAGAGACGGGTGTGCAAAGGAACGATGGAAGAGAGATAAATACAAGATTTGGATACAGAAATTTCCCTAATAGAAGAGATAATTTAAACTAATTGTGGGAGCTTTAAATAATAACTTACAAAGAGAGAAAAATTACAGGGTAAAGTTCCCGAGAAAAATTGAAATTCCTGTACAAACAGAAAATAAGAAATTGGAGACACATAACGATAAAAGTACTGAAAAACATGAGGAAACGATTGCATCTGTAGGAGAACAAATTGAAAAAACAGAATTGCCAACAATAATAGCTCAATTTAAAAATATACAAAGCGAACTCATGATAGACTCTGGAGCGAGCGTTAGTGTAATATCATTAGAATTGTTCAATAAAATTAAAGATAACGTCAAAATTAAATATGTGTCAAGGAGTGTTACAATATCAACTTTAACAGGACATAGTATTGAATATATAAAGACTGTGGAGATTCCATTCAAAATTCAGGGAAAACAGTTCAAACACATTTTTTTTGTCACAACAGCAAAATTTACACAAAAATTCAAGGGAGTATTAGGTTTTGACTTTTTACAGAAAAATCAATCCATTTTAAATACACAAAAAAACATTCTGAAGATAGGCGACATGGAAATAATTTTAAATTCTGATAGGCAAATTGATAGACAAATAAATGAGATAACACAAGAACAACCGAATCTAGCCAAAATTTTAAGAAAAGTACAAATTAAACCTAATTCGAGGGAGAATATTCTTGTATATAGTGAAGAAAGTTTAGAAAATGGAACAGAGGTTTTGTTCGAACCCAAAGAAAAATCATACATTGTAATGAATTATGGAATATACCACATGAATGAGAACAAAATTAAAATTGAAGTTATGAATAACACAAATGCGACAATTACATTAAATAAAAACATGGCTTTAGGAAATATTACAACAGATTTTACGATACAACAACAGGACATTAAAGAACCAGAAATTAGTGAACGGACACATAAATACTAAGAAATGATAAATTTAATAGAGGCTAAACCGGAGATAATTGCAGAAAGAAAAAAAGATTTGAAAACAGAGGATTTTAATACTGACCGCATGGACCCAAACATTAAACAAGATTTCCTTAAATTTATAATGCAATATTCGGACGTTTTTTCAAAATCATTAAAAACTTTAGGAGCCACTGACATCGTAAAACCGGTGATAAAGCTTGCACATGACCACGCAATACGTTCCAGGCCATACGACGTTCCTTACGCACTGCAGGATACCGCAAAAAGTCAATTAAAATAATTAGAAGAAGCAGGGATAATTGCAAGAACTAAATCTAATTTTGCATCGCCGATGATTTTAGTGCGTAAAACAAGTGGAGAGTACCGCTTATGTTTAGATCTGAGATTAATTAATAATATATCCACACTGTTTCCTTACAAAATTCCCCGTGTGAATGAAATCATAACTAAATTAGCGGGACACAGATACTTCTCAAAACTGGATTTTCATTCTGCCTTCAATCAAGTGGTTTTACCTGAAGACACAAAAGAATTATTTGCATTTACAACGCCCTATGGCAATTACCAATTTGAAAGACTCGTTTTTGGACATGTAAGCTCTGCTCCAATTTTTCAACAGATAATGGACATAATTTTAGAGGACTTAAGAGAAGAAAACATACAAGCTTACATCGACGACATAATAATCCCGGCTAACTCTTATTCAGAATTAATACATAAATTAAAATTAGTATTTGATAAATTAAGAAAATACAACCTAACTCTGACACCCAGCAAATGTAAATTTTTTGTAGAGAAAGTAGCATATTTAGGGTTTGAAATTAGTCAAAAAGGCATTACTCCAACAGATGAAAATATAAACAAAATCACTTCATTTCCAGTACCAAAAACTTTAAGAAAATTAAAAAGATTTTTAGGCATTTGTAATTTTTACAGAAATTCAATAAAAAATTATGCTCAATTAACCGCGGTTTTATCAGACTTAACAAGAAAGGATAATAAATTTAAATGGGATAATAAATGTGAAGAGGCATTTCAGGAACTCCAAGAATGTTTTTTCAAAAAACCATTACTTATACAGCCAGATTTTGACAAAGACTTTTATCTGAATATCGATGGCAGCATTCACTCCATAGGAGGCGCTCTTTTACAATACAGAGATGGGATTTTAAAACCGATTGCATATTTTAGCAGGAAATTATCGATACAAGAGCAAAAGTATCCGGCCATGAAAATGAATTACTAGCTATGCATCAGGGAATGAAATTTTTTAGAAATTTTCTTTTCGGACGAAAGTTTTTTGTGCTTTCTGACCATTTACCTTTGGGACAGCATTTAAAAATACAAAACCCACCCAGCGTATTACAGAGGTGGCTTTTAGAGATATCTGAATACGATTATGAATTTATTCACGTTCCGGGTAAAGATAATTTATTAGCGGATTTTTTAAGTAGAGATGATTTTGAAAGTAAACAGACAGAGCAGAATGAGGGAAAACAAAACATTGAGAATCCAAGGGGAGAGATTAACCTGATAGAACAAATTAAGGGAGAAAACACGGTGAAAAGAAATGGATATGTGAATGAGGATAGTGTCTATATTGCACAGATAAACACAATAACAGAAATCCCGGCATTAGATAGAATTTTAGAAGAACAAATTAAAGATCCAAAATTAAAAATAATCAGAGAAAATTTACAAAATCGGAATTTTAAAGAGGGTAAACATTATGACACATTATATATTGACGAGGAAACTAATTTATTAATGCACGTAGGAAACTGGAAGGACAGACCTTGGAGAGACAATTTGAACAAAACTATAGTTATACCCAGAAATTTACAGAAAGAAATTTTAGCAATTACACACGTAACACATGCAGGGATTGATAAAACTTACAAATTATTATCGGATAGGTATTATTGGAATGGTATGTACAGTGACAAACAAAATTTTATTACATCTTGCGAACAGTGTAGAAAGAAAAAGGGAAAAAATCAGCCCGTTCCCCTGGGAAGAAATCCTATACCTGATGGGCCCGTGCAAATTTTGTCGACAGATATTTGCGGACCGTTCCAAACTACCACACAAAACAACAAATATGTATTATCGGTGGTAGACCATTTCTCCAAACACATACAAATGTTTCCAATCCCGGATATAACGGCCACTACGGTTGCGGATAGACTCTTAAATTACTTTATGAATTGGGGATGTCCTAGGACAGTGTTATCGGAAGCAGGCTCTCAGTTTACATCAAATATACATCAAATTATGACAGAAAAACTCGGAATAGTTGCCAGAATAGCATCGGTACGTTCGCCATGGGTTAACGGTATAGTGGAGGTAACAAACAAACAATTAAAACACACCTTAGCGACATTAGCGGAGAATTCTCCATACTGGGATACTGCAGTACAATGCCACGTAGCTGTTTACAACGCGACAGTACATTCAAGCACCAAAGAAACACCAAACTTTCTTTTTTTTGGAAGAGACCTTCCAACTTTTTTTGAAACTAATGTAACAGAAAACAATACAGAAACAGCATATCAGGACTACATATCAAAAAAAATCACAGTGATGAACAACGCAATCAAGGAGGCAAATAAAAATTTAATTCTCGCGAAAGAACGCCAAGAAAGTCAACAACTCCAGAGAGCTAAATTCAGGGATTTGGAAATCGGGTCGAGGGTGTTCATGGAAAACAATAATAAAAGATATAAAAAAGGGAACCACACGGCACCTTATCGCGTAATTAATAGAATAAATAGATTTGTATATGAAATAAAACTGTGTGACAAACCAAATTCTAAAATCATAAAAGCCCACATAAATAGATTGAGGACTCTACCCGACCGCAAGCCCCATCTAAAAATACCGTGAATAAACAAATACAAGTCACCTCTCCTTCCAACTCCTACAACTGCGCAACAGTACACCAAACCGAAACAAGAAGTAAAAGACCGCGCCCAAGATGAGAATTTTCCGCTTTTCATTTGGGATGAAGAGATAACACGGAATAGTCAAACCAGTTCACACAGCGCGAAGCCACATCCTCACGAAAACACTCTTACTCTTAAATACGCGAAACCGGTTACCGGAGAAGTGCAAAACGAAACAACTCATAGCTCAACCGAGAACGCAACCATCCCTCCAAAAGACTCTCCGAACGCAAACATTCTTTCAGCAGGGGGGGACTCAGACAGACATAGCACGCTAGAAACGCAGGAGAATTTGGAACTTACAGAACAGGGGGACTGTACACAAATTGAAGGAAACACGGATAAAGAGGCGGGAGAAATGGAACGAGATGCACAAGAGGGACCAACACAAGTAGATAGGGGTTGTATACAAATGGAGCGGGGAAACACGCAAGGGAAGGATGAATCAGCAGAAAATTTACAAGGGGACGGTATAAACAGTACAATTGGTTCACGCACAGTGCTACTTCCAACACCGGTTAGGTCTAAACACAGCTATGCGTTGAGATCTTTAAAGAATTTAAATTTAAATTGATTCAATTAAAGCACGAAAGAAATTTAAACATAGGTAAGAGCGCGGACAAACCGTAATTCAAATGTTTGAAAATATTAGTAACAAAGAAAACACACGGCATTCACAAAATGTAACGCGAAAGATGGAACGCAAATTTTAAATAAATATTGGATTATAAGTAAAGGAAATTTTAAATAAACATTGAATTATAAATTAAGGAAGTTTAAATAAATATTACATTAAGTAAGAAATTGTAAACAAATTGTGAAATAAAAAAAATTGAGGAAATGTTAAATAAATCGTACATTAATTAGATGAAAGTTTAAATGAACAGGAAAGTTTAAATGAACAGGAAAGTTTAAATAAATATGGAACTATAAATAATGGGGAATTATGAATAAAAATTGTAATTTAAATAAATAAACAATTGTAAAAAAAAAAAAAAAAAGCACTGAAATCTTATAACAAAAATAAACTTTTTCTCCGCGTCCTTGATGTAACGAACGGACTGATCAGCCCTTGTTAGATGAATACGCGAGAGGAAATAGGAAGTTGTTGTTTGAATAATTAGATAATTGGCAATTAAAATAAAAAAATAAAAAAAAATTTCTAGTTTAAATAAATAAATAATTCATAATTAAAAATAAAAATTGTAATTTAAATAAATAAATAATTGGTAATTCAAAATAAAAGTTGTAATTTAAATAACTAAATAATGGGTAATTAAAAATAAAAATTAGTGTTTAGAATGGATAGAGAATTTTAATTAAAAATCAAAATGGCAGTTCAAAGAAAATAGATAATTGTAATGAAAAATATACGCAAATTATAATTTAAAATGAATAGATAATTTTGATAAACATACGCGAATTGTAGGTTAAATAAAAAGTATTTGAAAAAATAATAAGTGTTTTAATGGGTATTTAGATAAGTGATATATATATTTTTTTTTTAGAAAAACGAACTTTCAAAGGGAACGCTAGACGACGGAGATTTTGGATTTAGGTACACTTAACGGGAATAAACAAGGTATATAAGGAAAATACAATGTTAGAACAAAATAACACTAACCGCATTGTAATAAATCCAGAGTGTAAGGCTTGTAATCCACGAGACGGTAATCCTTTGGGAACACATAGAGCACTCACAGCACTGCACACCTACGCAAATGAAGGCTCGGAACACTTTTGCCATTTTCAAAAAACGACATCTTCAAAAATTTGTACAGCTAATTGGGGATGGGAACTCACACGAAGTAATGCCCGGATTTAGCCGCGGGTCAAAAGGGGACCGCTTTCCAGGAGTTTGGCACAATAGGCAAGGACATGTTGACCTTGTGTCCAAACAACATTTAAGGAATATGATCTTGGGAGAATCGGGAAAAATAGAGTGGAACGAATGGTTTGGAGACTCAAATAAATGTTACACAAAGTTTGGAAATTGAAAAGAGAAAGAGGAGAAATGAATTAATTCAGGAGACTTGGCACTCAATTACAAGGGATATATGAAAAGAAAATGTACATTTTGGTATTCAAATATGGGATTAGAATTGAATTAGATGATACTTGAGAGAAAACTTGTAATGATGTATGCATTGAGAGAATTTCAGTGAGTGATAAGATTTACGAAAAATTTAAGTATGGTTTCATTAGGTGGGAAAGTGAATAAGGTAATGAATTCGGGAAATTCCGTATCCAAGTATAAGATTTGGATTAAATCAGGTGATATGTGAAAGAAAATGTATAATTATGGATATTGTAATATAGAATCGCAGGGGATTTATAAGAATTTCAGTAGGATGGTAATTAAATGATTATATGGGTTTTTCTGTCATCTCAGAGATTGTAGGAAAATTTTAAAGTATTTTGCGGAAATTTTTGGAGTTATATAAGTTTAATTTTGGTAGTATTTGAGAGGATAGTGTAATTGTTTAAATATTATTATTATAAGTATGTACACGAGTTATATTTATGGCATGTTCGGTTGAGAACACATGATGAGGTCAGGAAAATATAAATTGATAAGAGTGCTGAAGTTTAAGGTATAGAAATTGTAAGAATTTCAATATTTTATGATTGAATAAGATATCAAACTTAAATGGATAGGATGTTAAATAAGAAGTGTATAGATATAAGGTAAAAAAAAAGAAATAAATAAAATATATATATAAGGCAGAGGAATGTAAAATAGATAAATAGTAGGAATTTGAAGAATTTAAGTTTGAAGAGAGTATCAAATTTGAAAAAAAATTTTTTTTATATATTATGTAGAAGGATTTAAAGTAGATAAATGGATAGGATGTTAAATAAGAAGTATATATATAATGTAAAAAAAAATAAAAATATATATATATATAAGGCAGAGGAATGTAAAATAGATAAATTGTAGGAATTTGAAAAATTTAAGTTTGAAGGGAGTATCAAATTTGAATAGAAAATGTATATATTATATGGAAGGATTTAAAGTAGATAAAGTGTAGAAATTTCAATGGGGCAATGTTTTGAGAATGTTAACAAATTTAAAGGAGTTTGAAAAAAAAAGAAGAGAGAGTTCTTTTTGTAATGTTTCGTGTGCCGGGTGACAAATTAAAATTATGGAAATTGAATTTATAAAAAATATACTTTGGTGAGTTTTAAGAGAGGAGAGTAATAATAAGTTGGCCTGAGTGTAATATATGTGTATTGATTTGCTTAAACAAAACATGAAATAGCGTACAGATCCTGTTGCCCAATGATTCCCACGTGGTCAGCGATTCCGGTTACTCAACAATTCCAGACGTACAACGATTTCCAAGTGGTCAGCGATTCCGGTTACTCAACAATTCCAGACGAACAACGATCCTCAAGTGGTCAGCGATTCCGGTTGATCAATAGTCCCAGGCGTGCAACAATTCTCAAACGGTCAACGATTCCTGTTACCCAGCAATTCCAGCGATTCATGTCCATTTCTGCAACAAGGCCAGTGTTTAATCATAAGGAGATAATGTACACTCAATCGTACCATCACAAAGATGAACAGTTTAAACATTTTTTCTTTCCTATAAACTTTACAAAAGACATTCCACGAATGCAGCTACAACGTTGCAGATACAGAATAACAATAAATCGAACTGATGCTTACAACAACAAAAAAAAAACTTTCCAGGAGCACTGTGATTTGTATATATGCAAAGAGTATTTGATATTTTGTTACCAGTAATATTTTGTAGTACTGAAATGACTGATATATGTATATATAGTGTAATGTTACAAATGATGCAGTATTTGAGAGAGGAAGGAGATGGTGACACAGGTAATACTGCCAGTGTGATGGTGAACTCGCCACTCGATAATTGGCTTTTTTCCCACCAAATTTTGGGGGGGAAGAAGGGTAATTGTTATATTGTGATTTTCAATCACAATGTAACATTGCCGTTTTGGATTGTGAAACAGGACCTAAGAAGATGGTCCCTCATACAGCGAGACAATTTATATAACGTTCCCTTGGACACAGCTGGACCGGACGTAGTTCGAGAATGAAAAAGGGTGCTTCTCGTATTCACGTCAGCACTTGGTGCTATATCAGACGGAAGGGGTTGAACTCCCTGACCTGAGAGGTCAATTAATTTCCAGATGGACATGGGAAAATGTCCGTGAGAACTTTCTGCACAAAAAAAGACAATACTCAAAGATCTGATATTTCAAGGGGGGCTTCAGCCAGTTAGACTGCCGGAAGGCGGAGTTTTATATTTACGGAACCAATGAGAGTCTGGGGGCCTAAGAGAGAGGGGAGAGATGAAGAGAGACTTAAACTTTTAAAATTTGAAAAATCGAAGAGGGGTTGTTTTTGTACGGTGTTAAAAGGTGGTCGCAAGAGCGCGACGATAAGACACGGAGCCGATCGGAGAAGTCCGTTTCCTCCTGCCGATGACATGTTCGGGTCGACGGCGATGTCCGAGGTAGGCAATTTCTTTACATGTATTTTTGCACGAAGGTCAATTGTTCAGTATGCTCTCTCCCTCGCTCTCTCTATTGATTAAGAATAGTGTTAGGAGTGATAAAAGGGTTTATTGAATTTAATTATGCAAGTGTGAAATGTATGTCACACGTAAGGCAGATATTGATAAAGGAGATTTTTCAGTATATGAATTGAAATATTGTATGTGAGACATTTTATCCTATAGGTAAAATAGGAATGACACGGTGTGTTAATTATAATGGTTTTGTTGCATGATTGTAAAAATTAAATGAGTTATTACGAGTTCTGGAATTATTGTAAAAGCGTTTTGCTTGATCTAAAAGACTCTTCTGCTTTCACATTCAAATGTAGAAACTGAAATGATATTGCATGAAACATGTATACACAAAACTTAGCCCAGTGATCATTTATTTAGTGGTAAATACTTAACTCCAGAATTCAATCCGTCTCCCTGGTGAGAAGCGAAACTGCTACTCAATGGCATGGAAATAATAAATGACAAGTAAAATAGCACGTGAAAGGAAGACTCTATATATTTCATTATGGTAAAGGAACATTCTTTAATTGACTCTATGAAGCACAAATAAGACATTATTTCAAACTTAATAACCTTATCAAACAAATTTATATGCCAGGGGAGATTGATACAGATATATTACTTTTAAGCTGGCTTTTAGATTAAAATTTCTTAGACATATAACCAGCAATTCAATTTTACAATCTCCCAATTAAAGGAAAAATACATACGAACCTAAATTTCGGTTCGGAGCGGCTCTGTCGGTCGAAAAACATCCTGAGAGCAATTTTAGTAAAGTTAAATTAAAATTTAAAATAGTTTCATTTTTAAATTGGAACAAAATCTATATGCGACCGACAGCCCTCTCGTCCATGGTAAGCTCCCCTCCACTTCCAAGCGCGTCCCTCTACATTTACTTTTTCTGACGTCACCACCCACATATACATATCACACGTACAAAACAGAACATTGGAAAATAATCAACAAAACCAAATTAAAACTCAACGGTTTTTCTTTCTCTCTCTCAGCTGGCTGGCGCGCCTTCAAGGTCGCCCACACTTCACACATTGACCTATTTCCACCGAAAATCGGCTGAGAGATTCTACATTTACATGACATGAAAAAGAGCATTTTAAAACAAAATATACTTTCACAGATCTCGATACCACATTATTACACATTCATTGTGGAATTGTTGACTTTATCAAATATTAAATAAGGTTTTATCTTAATGAAATAAATTCTTTGTTATTGTTTAAAATTAAACCTCTTCATTTTAATTACTGGTATTATGTATTTCTTTATTTACTCCACTTTACGAGATCGGTCCATGTAGCGTCAATACCTGACGTGTGGTGACCCACATATCAATGCGCTCCAAGAAGGTAAAATTCTTAGGAATCTTCTTTGACATGGGTCTCAACTGGAAGAAACACCTGGAATACTGCATAACTAAAGCCAAAAGAATCTTCTGGTCTTGTAGAAATGCTATTGGAAGAACCTGGGGTCTGAATCCTAAGGCTATCCATTGGATTTACTCTATGGTAATTTATCCCATCATCTCCTATGGCTCCATTATTTGGTAGTCTAGAGACAGATGTGAAACTGATAAATTAGATTTAATTAAGCCAAAGGATGGTATGTACTGCGATCTCTGGTTGCATGAAAACCACTCCCACTGCAACTTTTGAACTTTTGCTCGTATTGCACCCTCTCTACATGCACATTGAAGCTGAGGCTCTCATCTGCATGAACAGACATAAATATCTGAAACACTGGGAGGACTATTCTAAGTATTTATCTTGGAGGGGTCTCAACAGTAATGTTATAAATCATCCTTATTTCCATATGCCATCTGATAGTATACAGGTCCTATATACATTTGGCAAGCCCTATGTAATTCGGGTCCCTTCACGGGATGACTGGAAGAGGACTCCCACCTACAATAAACTAAATTATATTGTATGGTACACAGATGGCTCGAAGATTGGCACCAGTACTGGTTCTGGTGTTTGCTGTCTGGATGATGGCACTAAAATGTCTTACCCCCAAGGCAGTCATGCTACTGTCTTTCAGGCTGAGGTCTATGCTATTCTAATGTGTTGTAGAATTTGCTATGACAGAAATTATAGGAGCAACCAGATTCTTATCTGTTCTGATAGTCAAGCTGCTCTTATGGCCTTAGGAAAGTCTACTATAACGTCTTCCCTTGTCTGGGAGTGCTATAATGCACTGTGTAATATTGCTACCAATAATAAAGTCATACTCTACTGGGTGCCTGGACATTCGGGCATTCCAAGAAATGAGCTGGCTGATGAATTGGCTAGGAAAATCTCAAGTATTCCTTTTGTTGGTCCTGAGCCGGCTTTGGGTGTTCCCAATGAACTAACTAGAAGAACTGTCAATGACATCTTCAGAAAGCTTCAGTGCAAAAATTGGCGTAATACTAAAGGCTAAAGGCAGGCGAAAATTCTCAACTGCAATTGTCCTAGCATATGTCAGAAGGAATTATTCAGGCTCAGTAGAACTGGCATCAGAAGGGCTGACGGGTTCCTTACTGGACACTTCACCCTTAAAAGACACCTTAATATTATGGGTGTCATGAAAGATTCGCTTTGCAGAGGCTGCAAATACAGTGAAGAAACTGCCGTACACATTCTCTGTGAATGTGAGGTGTTCTCCGCCCATAGGTTCGAACACTTGGGTCGACATGTGATCGAGCCCTGGGAGTTGTATGATATTCCTATCAAGTGCATGCTGATTTTTGCTTCGGCTACTGGTCTCTTTTTTTAAGGACCTTCACTTGTTGGGGTAGTACAATAGACCTCTGGTGGATGTGCTGGGCTCTTCTGGAGCCACCCACCTTCATGTCATTTATTCATTCATGGGGGGTTCTTGTGATTGACTTCAGTAAAAGTCGCAGCCACTTAGAGAGGTTTGTACGGTACGTACCACGTGGCATTGATCGCTAACGAGAGAACAATCTTTGGAGTTTTGGTTAGATGGTTACCTTTTAAAATGGCGAAAAGAACGCAATTGTCGCTTTCGTTTAAAATGGATGTTATTAAAAAAATTCGAAGAAAATCCTTGCACCTCGAAAAAAGCTTTAGCGGAGCATTTTAATGTCCCAGAATCGACATTGAGAGGGATTTTTAAAAATCGGGAGGCGATAATAGTAGCCCATCGAGAATGTGGAATTCAGTCGAAGAAAAGAAACAAAATTCAAGGCGGGAAGTACGAAGAATTTGAGAAAGTTTTGGTGCTATGGTTTAAAGAAACTCGTGCCTCGAACATTCCTGTTAACATTAAGCTTCTAAGGGTGAAGGCCGTACAGTTGTCAAAGAGTTTGTGAAATGGAAAACTTTTCTGCATCACAGCATGGATGGATTGAAAAATTCAAAAATAGGCATGGCTTGGCAACTCGTGTTCTTTCTGGGGAAAGTGCGAATGTCAATGAAGGAACTGTAGAACAATGGAAAGAAGACTTGGCTACTTTAGTAAACGGATACGAACCGAAAAACATCTACAATTATGACGAAACTGGTCTTTTTTTATAAAATGATGCCTGACAGAACCTTAACATTCAAGGGAGAACCATGCCATGGTGGAGAAAAAAGTAAAGAAAGACTAACTGTCTTGCTGTGTTGCAACGCCGATGGTTCGGAAAAATTCCCGCCATTGCTCACTGGCAAATCAAACAAACCTCGCTGTTTTAAGAACGTGAAGAAACTTCCTTGCGACTACACTAACAACGAAACGGCGTAGATGACATCGCACATTTCCTTGGATTTCCTTCATAAATTCGACAGGAAAATGGAAAAAAAAACGGAAAGTTTTCTTATTCATGAATCAGTGTCCTGCTCAGCCACAAGATCTTCCAACTTTCAACAACACGAAAGTTCTGTTTTTCCCTGCGATTTGCACGAGCAACATTCAACCATTGGATCAGAGTGTCATTCGTTGTGTGAAAGTGCACTACAGAACAACTTTGTCGACTTCTGACTGCTTTAAAAACAAAACGTGCAACGAAAGACAAATTGTAGCAACTTACCCTCAGGATGCAATTCTTACGTTGTGCTCATCATGGAGAAACATGACTGACAAGTGTATTAAAAGCTGCTTTAAGAAAGCAGGATTTTAGTTTTCAGAAGAAAATGAATGTGAGAACCAAAAAAATGAAAGTGAAAATTGCGAAAATGACATAAACGAAGAAGATTGGCATACTGTATCTGGTGGACTCGCTACGTGTACTTTCAACGAATTCGTTGATGTAGATGAAAATTTAATCACAGCTCAATTGCGGGAAATTGGAGACATTGCAGCTGAAATAAATGGTGGTGACAGAGATAAAGAGGCGGACTACGATGATGAAGAAGATGCGGCAAAAGTTCCTCCAACTCACACAGCGTTAGAAGCATTAGAAACTCTGCGTAACTATTTTCAGTAAAATTTCCCGAAGTGAAGAAACTTTTTCACGTCTTGATGAACTTAAAAAGAATCTTTTTGAAAATTCACGAAAACAAAAACAATCCTCGATTGTAAATTATTTTGTGAGAAAGCAGTAATAGGAGTAAAACGAAATTTGAGTATGTAAGCATTTCCATTGTCTTCGTGTTCTTAAAAAATAGTAATTCATTAAAAAATAAATTCATTGCATTTTGATACTAATTTTATTTACATTTTTTAGTAGTGTATACATAGTATTAATTAACAATATAATGTAGTACAATGTATTGCTGCTTCACTTTTAAGCTCCCTTTTGTGGTTCTTCGCTTATTAGCGTCCCTCTCTTATGCGCGTTTTTCTCGCTGTCCCCTGCGCCCGCGCATAAGTGAGAGATCACTCTCTCTCTCTCTATCTCTCTTTCATTATCAAAGGTTGTGCTGACTCTTTTACTTACCCTTTGCATATTTTGTTTAATCTTTCGATTAAAACTATGGC